>VOQK01015931.1:11593-25539 GCA_015052645.1 Benitochromis conjunctus
TTGTCTTGGTAAAAAAAAAAAAAAAAAAAAAAAAAAGCCAGCATTTCACGATCAACAAACTCAACTTAAAGCTAACTTCAGTATATATTTTGCCCGTGGTCGTGCATGCTCTACCTGTGGTGGTCTCTGCCCCAAAGTTTGAGAACCACAAACTTTGGCCAGTGAGAACCTTTTGGAAAAACCACTTCATGTAAATGAAAAAGGTAAGACCACAGTCTCTGACATCACGTGCCAAAAACTCTGCGCATCAATGAAACCATTTCCCAAAGGTCACATTCAGACCAAAAACTGTGTTTGCATGGGGACAAAGGCCAAAACACATGAAAAAAAGAGCCACTTTAAAAAAAAATACAAGTGTAAATGCAGAAAAAGCCTTAGACACACCTCAAGAATAATTAAAGCAAATAAGATGCACAGAATCTGGGAACCCATCAGCTAATGTCTGGGGTCAATGTTTCAGGCTTCCGGAGTAGCCAGCTGATGTCGAGATAACAGATAACCGATATCCAGGGCACGACTTCCCATTACATGTGCTGACTGTGTCAGATTATGAATAGAGATTAATTTAAAAAAGCAAAATCATCGCCAGGCACACAGAGTGCTCCTCTGAACCCTGAGTCAATCTACTCACCACATGGAGTGGTGACTGAACAAAAATCCTCTGATAACAAATGGACACTTGAAAGCTTTGGGTACCAAAAGTCTCCAGATTCTTCATATTTACATGTGAATGTGTGATAACAGTAATTACCGGGTACAGTGTGACTGCCACAGCAATCATGAGATAACTAATATAAATGACAGATCTCAGCTTTTACCGTTTTACAAAGACCAATCGAGAAATAATGCTAATTGTATCCACTTTAAATTAAAATGAGATCATAACAAAGTATGCAAAAACAGAAAGGGGGTAAATACTTCTTGAATCCACGTTTGGCTAATAGGAAACACTGCGCTGAAAAACTGCTTTAATTATTGCCGTCTACCAACAAACATTAGCGTTACTGGTGATTGTTTTATACACACCAAAGGAAACAGCTAATAAAATATGACATTTTTCAAATTTCAGACATGCCTTCATGCAGCATATTCATTTACATGCTTGGAACATTTGTAACAATTCATAAAGTTGTCTTACAGATATATACCCGCCCTGTATTATGGTTTGTTCGTGTAACTTTATGCTACAAGTGAAAAAAAACACATTAATCTTAAGAAGATGATAGAGACTGAGCAACTAAAGGGAGAAATTTATTTTAGTTGGCTGATTTAAAAGGAGAATAAACATTTCCGAAGTCCATCAGTTTGTCAGTTAATCTGTTAGTCCGATAACCTTTGAAGACCAGAGTCACACTACCACAACCAATTTCACAACTTTTGCCCTTTCAAGCATGCATGTGGTCTGATGATTACCTGGAGGTCCAACTGGTCCCGGTCCAGGCCCAGGCCCCGGTACAGGCATGGGTCCAGGGACAACTCCCATGTTAGGGGGCTGCATCATCTGGGGCGCTCCATTGACATGCATTCCGGGCTGAGGATATAACAAAATAAAAATGATTAGTAAATGAACGGAAATAATTTAGACTAAAACTTTATCTATAAAGAGGATATATTTGGTGTTTTATCCGCTCAGTGAGGACAAAAACATGTTAAGTGACATTTAAGTTACATTTCTGTCTGCGTGTTTGCTCCATTTCTCAGTCGTTTGAGATCAGACGAATGAATGAACTCAAGCATGGAGCTCTTGTTTGTGCTGGAACTCCTGCCAGCTCTGGACTAACTTTGTAGCAAAACATCCAATCTACAAGCAGTAGCATTACCGTCAGGCACTGCTTACAGCAGGGGCGTCAAACTCATTTTAGTTCATGGGCCACATTCACACTGTTTCACCACAAATGGGCGGGACCTCCTCTCCTACAGCATAAAGTATAGTCACATTTATTGAGCCATTCACTTACAAAACAGTTAATGAACAGGTTTAAGATGTGAAGCAAAATAAGCACAATTTCAACATTGTGTTGATGTTTTCATACACAATGCTATTAAAATTTACAGATCACAGGGGATCTACAAAGGAACAAAACCTTTACATGTAGGTTTTACCTGTTTATAATTCCACCATGACCACACAGACACAGGTATTTAAAAAAATATAGCTTTTTTTGTATGCGTTTGGGCTTTTCCCCACACGTAGAGCCATTTTAGGTCACTGAAAAATTTACTTTGAGAAACAGAATCTCTGTTTTCTGTGTTCCTGTGTAAACAAGGAAACCAAAGATTTTCTCTTGCATTGTCAAAGCTGTGTGCCTTTATCTCCTTTTTTGGTGTCATACTCTACCCTGTGTTATCATTATTGTTGCCCCAGGGCACCTGATTGGCCAAAATTTCTACATGGTTAGGGTTATATCGCCATCTGCTGCTTCACAGTACTGGAAACCCCCCCCCCCCCCCAAAATACAGTGCTTATGTGGATGAGACTTTCTTTTTGAAACAAAAGCAGAAAATCCTTGTTCTAAAACATATTAATGGACTAACCCACAAACTGCCATGCCACGTTGTGGTGCAGACATTGCCACAGTTGCCACACAACAATAAGATTCTTGGTTCAAACCTCCAAGTCAGCTGAGGCCTTTCTGTGTGGAATCTGCGTGTTCTCCCTGCACAGTTTCTCTTGTTTCCTCCCACAGCCCAAAGACGTGTAATATAGTTGAGCAGCCCCCAAACAATGACCTCCTACGTCCTTTTCCTAATCACTTTTCCCTAACCTCGGTGAAAACGTTACGAGGTGTGAAGGGGAATTTATAAGGGCTTAGAAGCGTGGTGCTCAGAGAATCCAAATGCACTTACACTAGACTCTTTAACAACGTGACGTCTGCAGTGTTGAAACTACAACGTCCAAAAGATGTATTGGAAAATGCACATTTTACTTCACCCCAGAGTGTTCTTATGTTGTTGTTTCATGCAGGTCATATAAACAAGAACCAGTGGGGAAAAACATAATTTCACTACAGGTGCTGGGTCTTTAAAGCTTATAAAATGAAATGCATCTTATATTCTTATTTTTTCCTACTGGAGACTGATCCAACTCATCCCCTACTCCTTGTTTAGGATTTCTATGAAATTCCCTGCATCCAGCACTTATCCAAGGTAGCTCTAAGAGAAAATTCATTCATGATAATCCTTAAAGCTGGCAAAACAACAAACGCACAGAGATCAATTAATACAGTGCATGATCAGGATTTCGAGAACATATAAATCTGCGCTTCTCATGCAAACCAACTCCTGTTCACAGACAACCTGTGGGCTTAACAGAAAAATTCAAACCATATCAACAGGTTATGGAAATGGAAAATGCACTTACAAATAACATTTGCATGATCAGGTCCACTTTATCAGTTTTGTTTATTGTTTTTCACGAACGCTCAGATGGTCCTTCGCTATGAATCATGAGATAAAATTGATCTGCTTTCCTTTCATAAAGGTTGGTTCAGCGTATGATCTGCTAAAGGGGGTAATAAAAGAAGCACTCAAGCCGTTCCTTATTATTTTGAGAATTCAGATCACCCCGGACCACCTGCCTCAGTTTGGAAACTTCATAAGCAAATGTAATTGTTCAACTGCACCCGTGCATCTTAGGTTAACTGGCGATTCTAAACTGGCTGTAGATTCCAGTGTGAGCGTGAATTATCGTCTTTCTGTGTTAGCCCGGTGAAAGACTTGTTGCTTGATGTACCCGGCTACCACCCACTCTCACCTGGGATAGATTTAAACACCTCAACCAAACTAATTGTTGAGATCTAGAAATATTTTAAACTTTCCACCCCACACATTTTCACACTTCGGAAAGCCAGACCGGGACTTTTGGTGGGCCAGTTCTCATTCTACTGACTTTGTGATCCTTTCACCAGTATTTATTCCCTCCATGGTAAATGGAAAATTAACTGGTTCATATACACTGCTTTTCTAAGCACTCTAAGCACTTTATACAATATGTCTTATTTGCCCATTCATACAAGCACTTTTTCTACACCTAATTGCTTTCTATCTAACATTCACACATTCATACTTCAATGAATGCATCAGAGACCCACTTGTGGCTCAGTGTCTTGCCCGAGGATAGTAGGCATGCAGGCTGGAGACTGGAGAAGCCAGACTGAACCACTAACCGTTTGATTAGCAGATGACCTGCTCTACCTCCTGGGATACAGCCAACCCAGTAACCTGTGCGTGCGTGTACAGTTTTCAGGACCCACAATGGGAATATTTTGTTGAAGAGAATACACAGTAATATGACAAAAGACATGGTCTGCCTACCACAGGTTGAGGCACCGGCTGAGACACGGGCACGGTGGGCTGCGTAGGTGGAGAAGTGACTGTCGGTGCTCCTCCGCCCTGTCCGCTGGGAATCAGAGGCTGGACTGTAGTTTGACGATGGAGCATTTTCTGACAAGGAGTGAGGGGGGGAAATACTGCTTGATTTGGCTTTAAAATTCAGGATAGAATAAACATTTACTGAGTCAAGAACAACCGTCTTCTGACTATGACTCATCTCTTCATTCTCACCAAGGCTATCTCAGGATCAACAATCCGCATGACCACTTGGGCCTGCAGCAGAGCGTAGGCCAGCTGAGGGTTCTGCAGCAGCATGTTCCTTGCCTCCTGAGGACTGTTTTGCACACACAGCTGGAGAGAGAGAGGAAAAAATTATTATTATTATTTTTTTTTTTTTTTTAAATCAACAGGATCTGATTTTAGAAATTACAAGAAAAATCTTTGACTATATCCTAAAAGACTTTTTTAAAAAACTCATGTTTTTAAATCCCACCACTACTTTTTGCAACCCACTCATGACTCAGACATAACTCCATTACAAACAGGCATTAGACCAAAATCTGCAGAAATACCACTACTATTATTTCTGCAGCCACTGACTCTGATCAGCATCTGGAGCGATCCTACTGACACACGCTTTTGGTGAAACAAATGACTTTCTGAGCAAAAGACGTCTGCAGTGTGGTGTGTCTTTGGGCTTAATGAAGCAGACTACCAGCTGTGCAAAGACGAGGCTTCACTGGCAGAGCTGAGAGTGGCAGGCTGCACAGCAGAGCCTCTATTAATGAAAGGGAAGGAGGAGCATCTGCATGCAGTTAAGCTGGAGGTGATTCAGACTGTGTGAAATATTTGTCACCATCCTTACTAGTGACAATAAAAAGAGTAAAGAGCATTATGGATACAGACTGAGATGTCGTCATCTGGGAATTTTTTTACTTTTTAAGACTCATTGTTATTTCATGCATTTTTAAAATGCAAAAGTGTTTAAACACTCAAACATGAGTAGGTTTATTACATTTGGCGTACATTTGGTGTACAGGAGGCCATAACGTTTTACAAAGAGCTGAACATAAAGTCATCGAATTAATACTTAAATGCACCACACACTGTCCATTTGGCAGATTATTCTACTATTCAGAAGTTCACCTCTTACCAAGAGAACAGTAGAGAAACCTCAAGCTCAAACTCATCTCTGGAGATGCTTATAAATGTTTATGAAGGGGGAAAAAAGAGAAGACCCTTGTCTCCTAAACACCCTACCTTCATCTGTTTCATGAGTTCAAACATCTGCTCAGGTGGCAGACTTGCCACTGCTCTGCTGATGGACTCTGGGGCCTCCTCTGGCTGGATGCTGTCTCCATAAGGAGACTCAATAATGGGGGCTCCTGTTCCCAAACCTGTGCAAGACAAAATTAGCTTGGGAATTGTAACAGATTTTGATCAGCAGCTTACCTAAACAAACTCGGGAGGAAATTAAAACTTACTTTTCAGCTCTTCCTTGTTCTTCTCACTGGCTGCGTTGTCAACACGGAGAGCCCGACCACTAAACTCTCTCCCATTCAGGTTTCGCATGGCACTGAGGGCAGTCTCCTGGTCTTGGTATTCACAGAAGCCATATCCCTTTGGCTTTCCTGTCTCCCTGTCATAGACTAACCTGAGTACAAGAAAAGGGAACAATCCATAATTTAAGGCTGTCTAAAGAACTTATTAAAATCTATAAAACGTCTCAGTTTAGAGAGGGTACCATCTAGTGCGTTCATTCACTCACCTAAAGCTGACAACAAGTCCGACTTCAGAGAAGATGTCTTTCAGCTGTTCTTCTGTGGCTTCATACGGAATATTTCCCACTAAAATAATTAATACACACAATATCCAGCGTTAGTATGACAATAAACCGAACTAAGATTTGTAATTCGAGGCTCCTTTGCTTGCTATTTATTTTTAACTTTCCCTCGCGCGTTGTCCAGCTAACAGCAACATTAGCCTGACATCCATGTTAGCAAGTTTCCATTCATAACCCGCTTATTTGCATTCTGCCTGAGCACCCAGCAGATAAACTTGACCAAACACGGCGACCTAAAAGCAACAAACTTACCGAACACTGATCGTAGTGACCGGTCAACAGCTGGGTCTCTATTTGCGGCTGCAGCTGCGGCCGCAGCAGCGGCGTTGGCAGCAGATACGTTCGCCATTTTAGGGACAGAATTGAATGTTACACCGGAAACTAGAAGGAGACAACATCCGTTCAAAAAAAAAAAGGCGAAAAAAAAAAGGCTCAATTAATATCCCACCTTTCCTAACATGTTGACAAACGTTTTATTTATAAGTACTAACACTTGTTTGAAGGCGAAGAAGAACGAGGTTTGGTGAGTGATTCTTTCATTTAAAAACTGCTTTCATTTAATAACGCTTGAGGGTTATTATAGGACTGTTGATAGTTAACTGGCAACACCTGGCTAACTAAATAGTGAGGCTTGGATTGTCAGCGAGGCCAATAATTATTAATTATTCGACTATTTTATTTTGTTTTCTTTCTATTATATTTTATGTAGTAAAACTGTAGTAACGTATCATTTCTGGTGCACCTGGATAATCACACACCTGTTGCCATTATTGTTATTATTAATTAATGGGTTACAGCCGTAGAAAGCAAAAGCAGACTTAAGTACTTTAAATGGTTGATTATTATTATTATTATCGTATTATTTTATTAATTAAAAAGTATAATTAAAAAAGTAATAAGTGCAACAACCCACAGAAAGACAAAACTCCCAGCGTGGGAGAGAAACCATTGTTGTTCATGATTAATATACAGTGCTGTTAAAAAGTGTTTCGCCCTCTAGACAAAGATAACCCCAGTAAATACAAATTGCAGTTTTTAAATGGTGATTTTATTCATTAAGGGGGGGGGAACTACCCAAACCTGCCTGCCCCTGTGTAAAAAGGGTACTGCACTTCCTGTGAAATCATGAATTAACTGTGAATAGCCACATTTTTTTTTTTTACCTGAGTTCAATTTCAGTAGTTCACACACATGCCTTATTACTCCCAGACCTGTTGAATGAAGAAGCCACTTATATAGAAGCTGTCTGATAAAGTAAAGGAGGCCAAATGATCTCAAAAAGCAACACATCATGCCACAATCTAATGAAATTCAAGAAATGAAGAGAAACAAAGTCATTGACATTTATTACAAAGATGTTACAAACTAAATTCTAGGGTTTCAGGACACCAATGCCCACAAATGGGAAAAACTTGGAACAGTGGTGAACCTTAACCAGAGCAACCTGCCTACCAAAATTACTCCAGGAGCACATTGTCGACTCATCCCGGAGATCACAAAAGAACCCAGAAAAACATGTAAAGAACTGCAGGCATCATTTGCCTCAGTTAAGGTCAGTGTTCATAATTCAACAATAGGAAAGACCATTACTGATCAAAAAGAACAAAAAGGCTGCCAAAAGACAACAAAAATTGAACTTTTTTGCTGGTGGTGGTGTGATGGTCTGGAGCTACTTTGCTGCTTTAGGATGCTGTAATTGATGGAGCCATGAATTCTGCTCTGTACCAGAAAATCCTGAAGGAAAATGTCTTGCAGTCAGTTTGTGCCCCGAACCTCTGAATGCCCCTCCCCCAATAAAAAGCTAAATGAAGATTTTGAAGTCACCTCGTCAAAGTCTGGCTATCTAATCATATTGAGATGCTTTGGCATAACCGTGAAAAGCCTATTTATGCTCAAAACTCCAGAGTCACTGAATTAATACAAATCTGCAAATAAGATACAGCCAAAATTCCTTCACAGTGATGTAAAAGACTCATTACCAGTTATCGCAAAGGCTTGATTGCAGTCGTTGCTGTCAAGTGGTTTAAGAAGCAATTACTTTTCACGCAGGGCCACTTAGGTTTGGATAGCTTTTTTTTAAATACATCAAATTATCATTAAAATTCTGTATTTACTCAGGTTATCTTTGTCTAATTTTAAAATTTGTTTGATGATTTAAAACCTGTAAGTGTGAGAAACATGCAAAAACATTCGGAGATGCTCTTCTGCATACCTTGATTGTGATGAGTAGTTATTTGAGTTGCTGTTGCCTTCCTATCAGCTTAAAACAGCCTGACCATTCTCCTGTGACGTCTGGCATCAACAGGACATTTTCACTTAGAGAACTGCCACTCACTGGGTATTTTCTCTCTATTGGATCATTCTCTGTAAACTCTGGAGATATATTCTGTAGAAAAATCCCAGTGGATCAGCAGTTTCTGAAAGACTTAGACTAGCCCCTCTGGCACCAACAACCAGAGTATCAGAGTCACAATCAGAGTCACTTAAATCACTTTACTTCCCCATTCTGATGCTTTATTTGAACTTCAGCAGGTTTTTTTTGATTTGCACTGAGTCGGTGTCATATGATTGGCCGGTTAAATATTTGTGTTAATGAACATCTGAAATGTTGTACCTAATGAAGTGGGTGGAAGTCTAATGAAGTCTAGAAGTTTCTTCTACTTCTTTTCATATGGGTTGTCATTTAATGTCAAACCATGGTCTCACAGTTCTTCTTAAATTACTATTTTTGATATTGTTCTTCCGCATCGTCCTACTCCTTCCTCCTTTGCATTACGTTGCTTTCACCAGTTATTGGTATCAACCTTCAGCTCCCGCTTGCTTTCTCAGTCCTCTAAACTGTCTTGTTGCGGTTTAATTGCCTCACTAACAATTTTGCGTTGTGTTTGATAAATGAAGTCTGTGCTGTATTGTGATCAACTTCTGCCTCATGTTATTAGAAGTTATGCATCACATGCAAATCACTGTGCACTGTGTTTTTGTAGGTATGTGTTTGCAGAATCATAATACTAATTACTAAGTTAATGCTGATAAAAGATAATGATAAAATAAAATATGCTATATTCATCCCACGTGTGGGAAATTCTTTTGTTACACCACAGCAATGATAATAACATTAAGAATGATAATAATTAAGCATTTCAGAATCAACAAAGCAAAACTAAAATTCTAAAAGATCACTAAATAAAGTTTTGTAAGTTTGTAGGATTAAAATAAGATGTCTAAATGAGCATACAGAACATTCAGATGATTTTCTGCTTTACACGTGTTGTACGGTAGTTACTGCCTGAGGTATGAAGGATTTCCTGTTTCTGTCAGATCTGTACTGTTAGAGAGTGTTCTCCAGTAAGTCTTGCAGGCGGTTGTTAGAATTATCCCAGATAGATAGCAGTTTGTTCAGTGACCTCCTGTCTGCCACAGCTTTAGGAGTGTCCAGCTTGCAGCCAGTGCCTGCTCACCCTCTTCTTGTATACAGCCTTTCTATTGGTCTTCTAGTTCAGCCTGTTGTCGATGTCTTACCTGTAGTTCTCCACCACGCCAACATCTTACTGGGCCATGTAGTCGTCCTCTTCCTTCTGATGTTGATCCCCACCTTTCTGCTTTTATTTACATTTACAAACATGATTCTTCTTAGACCACGCCACAAAACCATCCACTAGTGGTGTGTAGCCTCCTCTTGCCCATCACTAATTCATCCAACCACTGCAGAATCATATTTCTGTAGGGCCTGTTGCGGCCTTAGGAAGAAAATTAACAGTTAGCCTTTCAAACCAGTGTTTTTCACCATTATAGTATAAATAATCTTACACCAACAAGAAACTTACACACTCAACTCGGTCATGTCACGGCCAACAGAGCTGGACACATTAGGCTGCTCTGCTGATTAAGTTTGCTAATCTTAAA
The DNA here is from genome assembly GCA_015052645.1 of Benitochromis conjunctus. NCBI lineage: Eukaryota > Metazoa > Chordata > Actinopteri > Cichliformes > Cichlidae > Benitochromis > Benitochromis conjunctus. The sequence continues at coordinate 21,672 of VOQK01015931.1, forward strand.
CGTCAAAGTAAACAAAAGAAACAATGAGACGCTAATTCACATGTCTCTCCCTCACAGTCAAGGCTAGACTAGCAGCATTTAGTTATCTAATATGATAGTTAATTGTGCAAAAGACTGGCGATCAGTCCAGGGTGTACCCAGCCTGTTGCCCTATATCAGCTGGGAAGGACTTGAGCCCCCTCCTGTGGAATTCTGAATTGGATAAGTGGAAGAAAAGATGGATGTTTAGCTTATCTGCCCCACTTATTACTAGCTCGTGCTTCCTCTTTTTTCTTCTTTTTTTCACTCATAATTTCTCTTCATTGTTGTTCACTGTTCTGTGATCTCTAATTATCCTGAACCATAAGTCTGCTTTATACGTATATCTTTTTGAAATTCACAAACTACATACAACATCAAAAATACTCAATTTGTAAGGATCCCGTTCATTGTTAATGTTGAAACATCACATGGAGATTAAAAAGAGCACCAAGTATTTGCTGATTCTTCTGTAACCCTTCTTCATGTATACAGTCAGTGTGGTATGACTAATTGTTTGGGCTATACCTTCTTATTATTTTTGATTAATTAGCAGATTTTTTTCTCCTAGTAAAGTATAAAGAAATGGGGGGTGACCCAAGACTTTTGAACAGTGCTGTATCTAATGCGCTTAGAGTCTGTGGATATTTTTCCTTACCAAAATGAAAAATGGTGCATGACATTATAACAGGGCCTTTCCTTGCTCAAAATGGGCCTTCCTGAAGGTTTCCACACATGTAGCTATGATCGGTTGTTAAGGCAGTCTATGTGATCTTACTTAACAAAGTATTTACTTTTTTTCTGGATGTTTTTAACAAAAATGTATTTAGGCTTGCATAAATCAAACCCCACATATAAAAAAAAGATGGTTACAAATATTTCTATTACAGTCCAGGGGATTCTTCCCTTGGTGGAAGGCCATGACCTCTTTTGGGGGCACCTGAGTTTTTACTTGCAGGAAACCAGTTTTAAGAAGTTGTAGTACAGTCAGCACCCACAAGTTAACAGCTAAAACAAAACAGAGCTTTCAGAGCTGTATATCGTTTTATGTATGAACAGGTTACCATTTAAGCCAGTTTGACACAGCGGTGCTGCTATAGTTTAATGTTTCAGACAGGATGGCCTGTTACTCTTGCTTCATATAATGCTTTTATTGGGATTCAGACACTAGCAAAGTTGAGTCCAACCTGAGGCGTATATTTGCAAAGTTTAAGACATATAGACTAAAGTGTTCATTAGTTTAATTTCAGTGATTTATCAGCATAGTAACCTAATGCAGCGGCTTCCATTCAGTTTGGAAGCAGAAAATTAGTTCTGGTTCCACTGGGGCTCGAACCCAGGACCTTCTGCGTGTAAAGCAGACGTGATAACCGCTACACTATGGAACCAGTTGGACTTCCTTTCCCAAATATCATATAATAAAGCATACACGATACATCTAACGTTGCTCATAATCGCTTGTTTCTCCGATATGATGAAGGAAAGCCGCTCCGAGAGTCCGCTGGTATTCACTGCTCTTTCCAGCAGCTCGCTGTGCTTCGCTGTGCTTCGCTGTGCTTCGCTGTGCTTCGCTGCTTTTTAGACAAAGTGACGATGAGTGTCAGTCTCTCCCAGTAAGTCATCTCGCTCGGATACTAACCTAACTACGTCCTAATCTAACCTAGCTGCTGCTGTTTTTAGTTCCAGCGCGAGTGGAGCCCCCCCTTTTCTTTTTGCTTGTTAGACCGATCACACGTTATGGTAGCTAGCACCAAGCTGCTACTTGTGAGCTGGAAATAATCGTGCGGGGCGAGTCGCCTCCATTTGTCCGTGTGTCCAGCCTTCCGACTGCATGAACTAACAACATACCAAGTCAGGATTAGCGTTTCTAGCTTAGGAAGCTCTCTTGGCTTATCCGGCTAGCATGGCTCAAGTGTGTTTATTGCTCAAACATGTGATTCCAGTCCTGAAAACCTCTTTTGCCACATAGCTGAACACTGTAACTGTACTTCAGTGTATTGTGAAAAGACGAAGTAGGCACGATGTTAGATCAAAGACTAACTGATAGCGAGACACATTGAAAGTTATTATTTACCTTGGCCATGTGTTAAAAACACACATATATCTGTAATACTTACACCACTTAGCAGGTTTAAACATTACACATCACGGACTGTATGTATATCAGAATAACGCGATAGAGAGCAGCAACAAGCAGGGTATTTAAACATGTCCTGCAGCAGAAGCAGTCCACCTTTGTATCTGTTTATAACAATATGTTGCATGCTGTGCTTTATTCAGCTCCAGAGGTGCCCATCAGAGGGTTCAAATATAAATTCCTAAGCACTCTCATCCTCTTGCTAAATTGTGATAAGTGTGTTTGTTGCTGATTGGTGAGGCTCCTCGATCAGGCTTCTGTTCAAATGGCCGGTCCCTCCTTTTTTTTTAATGTTCTTGTGGGGTCTGAAATATGTAATCATATTTATGTTCTTTGCAATGACTTGATCTTCAACCATGCGCACTATAAGTTTTTTGTTCCAGAGGTTTTCCTTTCGCTGGCCTCTTGAAATCGCCTCAGCATCTCATTCTTCCATTTTTAGCTGTTTTAACTCCAGTTTCCTTAGGTGCCAGTGAGGGAAGGGGAGTCAGGCTGGCTGAACAACGTGGGGATGACAGCTGCGTCTGTTTATCATGTGGGGTACAATAGCACACCTTGAAAGCCAGCCAGAGCTTGTATTCTCACTGATCCAACACAGCAGGCCAGAATTAATCATATAGATTCATATGTGGGCAGGCTCAAAATGCAAGACGTGCTAGATCTGTGCCACAGACTATATTTGACCGAATGGTATGTGTGTATGATGCTAGACAGGCCATACAGTATCACAAAGAAAACTTGCAAGTTTAAAGTTAAATTGCTAAGGAGATATTTTAAATTATTTTGTTAAAAAACATTTCAAAAGCTTAATTTGCTTAAATGTTCAGTTCAGTTCCCTGAAGCCCAGTGTATTATCTTTGTCTGACTGAAACTTAAAAATATGACACAAAAACCCAAATAAGATAGCAGAATTATGTTTAATAAAAATCTTGTTCAAAAAATATTTTTTTCCTGTTTAAACTCTCTTGTAAACTAAATAGAGTTTTCTGTAAACACCGTGTAGCCTGTGGCAGATTTAACAGTTTTAAATAGCAATTTAAAACAATTTTAGTCTTATAAATATTCATTTTCCACAGAATGTCCCACCTGACCTCCTCAGAATGAGCAGTTTTTTTGTAAAGTAACTTTAATTTATGTAAGATTAAAAAAAAATCTTTATCCCCCAAATGAGAAATCACTGTGTTAAAGCATCCAAAACACGAAAAGCAACTTAGCTCAGTAACATGTGAACAGTATCAGAACACAAAATAGCTTGAAAAGTTATTAAATTACGCTAAAGAAGGAGCTTGTGTCCAACAAGTGCTGCAGAAGGTGGTGAGGATCCATTAATTATCCGTAGCCATTCACTACATCTTCAGTCATTTGGATGACCTCCCCATCAGCTGATGGAGGAATCCAAACAGTGTGTTGACTCTAACTGGGGCAACAGCGATGCTAAATTTCATCAGCAAGGAAAATGGATGCATTCAAACAGCTTTATTTGGTGTTGAGACCACACAAACATTCTTTCACAGTACCATGCTTGGGAATGATTTAATTTACTGAATTGATCCAAATTTTTACCTTCATAATATGCATATTTTCTGAGTCAAAGACCCTAGAAGTATACTGAAGACTCCAAATTCATTGCTGTTAAAAAATTACCCATATGACCTAGACCTTTGTATATGCTGTGAGTTGTTTTAGCCATTTATCCCACATTATATTCTTCAC
>VOQK01015931.1:34607-46516 GCA_015052645.1 Benitochromis conjunctus
CTCTCACACCAGACTGGAGACTGGAGATACGGAACGGACCGTCTTGGCGACCCCCCCTCTCCTACCCTCCCCTTCTCCCTCCCTCCCTCCCCCCGGACTTTTAGGACCGAAAACCGTCGAGATCAGTGAGCAGCCGCGGATTGTAGAGGCAAAAGGCTGGACACGGCCATATCACAGTCGTGCCTGCACGGTGGTTCACATGCCATCTGGACGAGCAGGTTCGTAACTGTTTGTGTCATTAGACATCTTTTTATCCCCCACAGCTGATTGTCTTGGGGACTGTTCAGTATTTTGCGTAGAAAGAGAGAGTCCGAAAGGGGCTGGAGAGGAGAGCAGAGGAGAGGCTCGGTGGGTCGGGGGCTCTGGTGAATGCGTTTCCACGCCGAAGTGGCTCAGTCAGTCCGCCAAAGGGCCGATAAGAGGGACGGGAGCACTTCGCATTAGGTCGGGGATAAATAACAGTAGCTTGCCTCAACATGCAAACCGCCGGGAGAGCTGCGAGGGCTTCGCGGAGACTCCGCTGCGCAGGGAAGCTGGAAACCTAACGTTGCTGGAGGTGGTGGTCAGTGGAGTTAAATATATTGTTTGCGCTCTTTTCATGGACACGCACAATAAGTTGTGTCACCCACCCTTATGGTCGTTCTCCTGCTGGTTACTTTTCTTTTCCCCCACACACACTTATCTGCCGAGAAGTCTGCGCCTCCAGTTTTCTGTGCTATCAGCGACAGAAACGGATTATTTGTTTGTAAAAACGTCCACCGGCAGGGTTACTTTGTAGACTGATGAAACGGGCCAGGAGTTTAGTTTGTTTGGCTCTCCCGTTGTTCACCCCGGGTCTTCGCATTGATGTTCACTTACCTTATCAGGCGGAGATGTGACACATTGTGTGCTCCTACGTCGTAGCCCAGGCAGCCACGCGACAGGAGCGGAATCTCTCGTGTCACTTTGCTATATTTTCCTCAAACATCTGTCTTTCATCTCTGGACCTTCCCATCCCGTCTTCTCCGGGTTATTTAGACGAGGTTCAGAGACGCAGACAGCCTGTCTGCTCAGTTTGCGCCCGTGTTTGTGTGCGAGTGGACCGATCACCTGAGAGCCAGTTGCCATTCTCTCATTATGGTGACTGCTCGCCATCTCCAGCGAGAGAGAGAGGAGGGAGAGGGAGCGACCCGGAGCTCTCCAGAGTTTTTTCGTGCTGATAATTATAACAGAGGTAAACGTGTTGTTTTCGGGGTGGCATAACGCTTCAGTGGGCATGTGTTGTTATTGTGCACTTTTCAGATGTGACATTGGGAACGTGTGTCTTTTGTGCCGTACGTGGGCTGGGCAGCGAGCTGACCGGGTGGAAGTAGGCTACATCGGAACAATTTGGCTTCTTCGAGGCTGTTTTTCCTCAAAGGCTTTTTTTTTTTCTTTCTCTCTTTTCTCCCAGGCTTGACTTTGTGTTGTCCACGGTGTGTGTGTGTGTGTGTGTGGGTCGGTCTGTGCGTGTATGCGCGGACTGCTGCATATATTTACTGGCCTACATCAGAGCGGATGAATTCAAATGTTTAGTGGCGACCGCGATCGCAGCACAAAGACAAAGTAGCTGTAAGCAACTGTTGTACGGTAATGTATGCAGACCGTCGCTGCACACAGCGGCATCTGCATCGCTGGATTTCCCTTTTTTTCAGTCCGTGCTCGCAGATTCCAGCAGAGATTGGCTTGTCAGTCATTATGTGCATCATCTTCGTTATGTTTCACTGATTCGAGGGTGAAGCATTTCCATTCCCCCCAAAGCTTTGGCACAGATATTCTTGTTGCACAGTCCCTTTTGTAGTCGTCTCATTTACTTGCAGATGCGCTCGTCTGCGCTCACCTCTATCTACAGTAAATACTAGGGTCAGTTCCAGCGTGTGTCCCCGGTGTAAGCTGTGTATTTAGATGATATGAAGTTAGATTCACGCTTTACTTATAATTCCTAATCGTGTGTATGGCCATCAGTGCGTTTTAACTTGTCTTGTGCGAGTTTTCAATAGAAAAGCAGTGAGTGGGATTGTCTGGTCATTAAATCTGGCTGATGAGCATTTAAGGCTGCATGCCAGTAACTGGTCCAGTTATGCATAATCATTAACTATATGCGCACATTCAAAAACCTTTGCTCATTTCACTCACGGGTGTGCAAGACTTAATCAACACAAAACACACACACTGATGTCGGCTCTAACAAAAGATCATTTGAGCAGTAACAGCTGATTGCCTCATGGATTACTGAATGAGCCTGCTGAGGACAGGCCCTGGGTCGCCTTAGGAAGAGCCTCTATTTGAAGTGACTGTTAAAAGCATTTCTCACTGGGCTCCTGCAGTAACAACTAGGGGTGTCCCATTTATGTTTTTTATCCCGATCTTGTAATATTCAGACTGCTAATTCCAGCTCTAATCTAGCATTGATATTTATGTTTTGCCCATTTTTCCCTAATGAATGTGTATGCCCAGGGTGCATTAAAGTTAGCACAGGGTTATCCTACATAATTTTCAATTTTTTGCTAATTGCTGATTGATTTTCTCAGGTGTAATAGATATTTTTGCTTATTAATAGAAAAAACTGTGCACCACGAAGCTTCTGGCACAGTTTTTGTGCTGATGTTAATGTAAAATGAGAAGGTTTTGTACTCTGCAGTTACTGAGTGAGTACAGCATTGATGACTTTTATGCATATTCAAGACCCCATAGTGTAGTTGTACATGGTGGCCGAGTTGCAATTTGCAATAATACCACTTACAGTTGATCGTGATTTATCTAGGAGGGAAGAAATGTCACATTCGTTGCAGTGAAGGCATCCTATTACAGTACCACGCTCAAATTAATTGAACGCTTTAGAACAACCTATTTTTTGAGGCAGTCTGCATGGCTAGGTGCTTGATTTTATTTGTCTGTGGCAATGAGACTGAAAACAGCTGAGAGATGTGGCTCAGTACTATTGTTCCTATTGTGTACATCTGCTGAAGGGGCTACCTCCTCTGTGTTCAATCAGGATGATTTTGTGAAGTCACAAGCATGAGCGGAGAAACCTCTAGTGAATATATAGACGTCCAAACTGTTGTGTCCATTTTTATTACTGAAAACATTTAATTATTTGAACATGATTCAACTTTTTGGCTGCAAAAACCTTTGATGGTTTCTCATAATTTTCTTTTTTGTATGATGTAATATTTTGTATGATATGGACTCTGTGGCAGGGAGGATGTCAGAATCTCTTTTAATTTCCAACATAAAAAGTTTCAGGAGTACATCAGAGTTAACCTTAACTTGCAGAAATGAGATGGGTCATGAAAGAGGTGATTGTTGGTGGTAGTTTCTTACGTGTCTCTGCCCAGGGTTCATTGGATCCTAATCCTTCTATGATGCAATTAATGCATTAGATTTCATTTTACGCAGTGAATGTACAATGTTCTTTTAGTGAAGAGAGTTCACATTTCAGATGGATGAGCACTGGCAGCTTTCCACATTCCCTATGTGCAACAAAATAAAATCAAAGGGAATAACACAACAAATATGTGCCGTCAGTTTACCACACCTCTCTCTGCTGCTCTAGATTGTCTCCTTGTTCTCAGGAAATTGTAACACAGCTGAACTCCAAGCATGTCTCGATGAAAGGAAGTTTTCAATTACCTAAAGTTAGTTACTTATTTCTTCACGAAGGTTTGGTTGAACAGATATTTTCTTTAGCTGAAAGGAGAACAGTGCTAAAGTAATCACAGCAAGTGGTTTTATGTTTTTTCTCTTGTGTGCAGCATATCACTGTATTTGAAGGAAAACTCTCACCTGACTGACTCAGATACCCCCTGAGGCATGTTGTGCTAAAGAAACACCTATGCAGGTAATTGGGTTTTTGTTTTTTTTTTCTGCTGAAGTTATATTACTTGATTAGCGCATCGTGTCCTCTTATCTAATTAACACCGGCTTCATGAACTTTTCTTATTACTCAGGTGGATCCCACACTAATGAATGTAGGGGATGGAGGCACGGTGAGCAGAGAGATCAGTGCTCCAAATAAAGCGTCTGCTAGCATGGTGGGAAATCCCCCCCAGACGCTCCCCCCTGAGTTCAGAGGAGATGTTACTCTCAGTCAGCAAAATAAGACAACTCCAACAAAAGACTGTAAGACAGTAAAAGCCTGCCCGGAAAACTACAGCCACAGCCCTGAACTTTCTCCACCTCAACAGCCCAACAATGCACCAATGTCCGGCTTGGTCCTCACCAGCTCAGAAAAGAGAACAGACAAAAGAGCAGAAACCTCTAAGCTCAAGGCTGATGGTTCTGGGGTCTTCCCCACTCCTCAGTGGTCAAGTGGTGTAAAAGTTAGCCAGGAGGATTCACTCAGCCCCTGTCACAGCAATGTGACACCCAATAAGAAATCCCATCCACAAACACAATCTGTGCAAAGTGTCCCACCTGGGTTTCAGTGCTCTGCCATGTTTAAACCAGCCCAGCCTGTTGCCTTCCTTCCCACAGCAACTTTTTCCTCTCCACTTTGTAAAATGAATCTTCCACCAGCATTAGGTCAGATTGCAGCATTGAGAGAAGCCACAGCCACTCAGTTTCAGAAAGAAAGCCAGCCTCAAAGCTCAGGTGTTGCAGGGCCACCTCTCATGCGGACCTTTCCCTACCCGTTGTCTGTGGGCCGGACTCCGGCTGCAGAGAAAAAGACGTCAACCTCAAAACTCAAATCTAACCATGCATCAAGTAAGAATGCTAAATCTGTAGGAGAACATAAATCTTTAGCTTCTGTGGTAGCCTCACCAGCTATTGCCCTACCATTGCAACACCCATCATTAACTTCAGCTGCACCCACTCACTACACCTTGTCTCCGACTGCTGCCATTTGCTGTGGCTCTGCACTGGCCAACATCGCCTCACAGAGCAGACTGCTGAACCATGTAGAGAAGAGCAACAGCATAGATAAGGCAACCATGGGCTCTCTGAAAACCACACCTCCTGCAACAGACGACCACACAGTCTGCTCAGTTGAATCAAGAGATGTACCTCTTGATTTGTCCGCCAAATCAAAACGGCCTAAATGCTTAAATGACCCTCCTGTTACTATGATGGAATCCCACAATAATGAGTCAAATCAGAGAGAATTTCTGAATTCAAAGAAGACTCATTCTGCAAGTTATGGCTCCGCTGTGCAATACCCCATCTTACCAAACACCCACCGAAATGGATCTCATCAAAAGCAATTAAATAGGTCTCAGAATCACCAGATCCCAGAGGTCAAACCAGCCTGGTGTAAGGGATCTTCACAAGAGTCAATAAAAAACATCCCTGGTACATATGTAGGAGTTGCTAGTCCAATATTGGCTTCCACTCTAAGGGGCAAAGATGGAAAAGGGACGTTTGCGGATGAATTTCAGAGTTTTGCAAAGCAGGAGTTTATATCTATTATTGACCAAGGAGAACATCTGGCCTCGGGAGGAAAAAAGCCATCCTGTCTGATAAAGGGTAACCAACACGCTCACAGTGTCAAGCATGTTAAAAACACCAGCACACCCATAACTAAGAATTGTCCCCCAAAAGGAGCGCTAACCACTGCGTTGTTAAGCTCCACCAATGCTCAGATTCCTCAGAAATGTGGGCCTGGCAAAACAGCGGTACCATACTCTGCTCCCGTTGTCAGTCCAGCTTGGCAGCAGGCGTCTCATCTCTCACATCAAGCTTCTTCTGTTCATCGAAAAATCATACAGGGATCTCCAAAGACTAAGGGCACTGCAGTTACAGACGGTTGTAAGTTTCCAAGTGCCCATCATAGCCCGTCCAAACCTGAGGATGATAAGTGGGAGAGAATGAAGTCTCCTCTGTCTAACCTTGCGTCCATTGTAAAGCAGCAAGCTCCCGATACAACAACACTCACAGATGAAGGTAATTCCCAAGCCTCGCCTGTTGCATCACGAAAAGCTGATGGTCTGAATCCGCTCATGGGAAGTCAAGACATACAATCTAAGCATACCTCTACTTTTGAATACACACCATGCTGGTCTGTGGAAAAGTGGCCTAGTGTACCATCTCAAGGGGATTTTACTCAAGCTATGAAAAGACATGACAAGGCAAATGCTGCTGAGCCTTTGGAGAATAACACTGACATGCACACCGGTCAGGGAGAACACATGGGACTTCAGGTGAAGCAAGGCTCCTCAAAGCCCGCAGGCCAGTCTCATCTCTACAGGAGCAGTGCATCAACAAATGGGAACAGGATGGAGAGTAAACTAGCCCAGGTGTTAGAGGGGGGGATATTGAGGAAAGAAAGTGGGCCGTCAGACAGTCCTCCCAGTGAAAAATTGGAGGGCATGGTTGCATCTATTCTTACAGGCCAGTGTGCGGGGGGAGGCGACAAGTTTGAGAAGAAAACAAACGGAACCAAAGAGGAGTCGCCAACCAAAGCAAAAGCTGCTGTCGTCAAACAAAAAAAGACCAGTCCTAAGAAGCGAGCAAAGGATAAATCTCCAACAGATGCATTAAAGAAGGTTGCAGGAAGAAAATGGCAAGACACAGAAAATACTTCAACCAAAGTGTCCTCTAAAAAGAAGGTAAATTATTAATTACTACTACCCTCATTATTTCTCTTTGGTTAAATTTTGAGGAAATATTTAAGGTAGCAATCGTCTTTTAAGAGTTTAAAGTTTGAAAAGGCTATTCAGAGCTCCCTTTTATATTATTAAGTTATGACTGATGATTTCACTTTCAAGGGCTTATTGTGAGTCTCTTACATGCTCTCTGTCACCACGAAAGGCTCGTGATCAATAACCTCCAATAGAGCGTGCTCACCCTGTCCCCTGTGTATTTCTGCAGAAGAAACAATGTGCACCTGTGCCGGAGCAGAGTCTGTCAGCGGGAAAACTTTCCCCTCCAACTAAAGAGGCGATTCCAAAGGAAAAGATCAGTCCCAGCAAGGCCGAGCAGCAAACCTGCAACAAATCAGGTAGAGTCTTTGTTTCTTGGTTAGTCCTGTAGCTTTTACATTCCTTAAAAAGTCTCCACAATATGCAAAGATGTGGACATCTGTAATAAATTTAATGATGCTTTTATTTGGTTAAAAAACATAGCCTTTTGTTGTAGTATATGGTTTGATTACTCTGGGTTCACAGTTTCAGTTTTAGAGATAAGTAACCTGCAGTCAGTGTCTCAGTCTTACTCTCAGCATAGAGGCTGGTGTGAATGTAACAATCAGATGTGATTTAATCAGTTACAGATAGCAGTCCTCAGACTTTGGAGACTTCAGCGTCTCTCATTAGTCCCGCCGTATCCACCAAGGAGGCCGAAGCCACAGAGTGCTCCTTCCCAAGACTGAGGCGAGGACGGCGGCGAGTTGATGATGCTCGACTTGACCTCTGGGGCTTTGCGACGCCCTCCCCTCCACCCCCACCAATGCCTCCTCCCCCAGTATCCCCTTCACCCTCTCTGACTCCGGCCCAACCTGCTCGCCGCCCGAGAGGGAGGCCCCGATCGAATCCTCTGCCGGAACGTACGCTTCAGGGCAAGGGCAAAACATCCGGTGCAGAGGGTGATACGCCATCTCGTAAGAAACGTCGGCGATGTCGTAGTAAGAAGTATCAGACTGGCGAATACATCACAGAGAAAGACAAACTGGAAGATGGAGAACACCTCGAAGAATCTAACTCTTTGAGAAAGGACACTGGAGCCCCAGAAGGTAGAGATCAGTTAAAAGTTATCCTGGTCAGAAGGTAAAAAAAAGATTCATATATTACAGTATTAAAAGAGAATGATTTGAGAATCGATGACGTTCAACATTTGAATACAGCAGCTGTTGAATATTTTTATATGCTATCCAAAGCTCACTAAATGACCAGTAATAAGTAGTCATTAAGTCAATCAGTTAATCAACTGATTAATTGCTAAAAAATAATTTTCAGCTATTTAGATTATTAATTATTTAAGTATTTATTATTTAAAAACATCAGTGAAAATAGTCAGACGTGTAATTGAAAATAAAAATTATTGTTAGTTGTTTTTTAGTCCTTCAAGCACATCAAACATTAGTTAGAAACAGCCTCACAAAAAAAGCCTGAATCATTCTCTTTTAATACCATTATACGTTAATCCTTTTTTGGCTGCTGACCATAAAAAGCGACAAAACATTTGGCTCTGTTGGCTCGTGACGAGTATTTGTCATCTTTTCTGACGTTTCATAGACTAAGTGATTATTCATTCCTTAAAAAAAAAATCTGATGAATGAATCGGTACTGACAATAATGTAAAGCTCTGTTCTACTGTGTGGAGTAGCTCTATAGCCTGTATACATATACATATAAATTTAGCAACTTTATATGTCCACAACAACAGAAAAACAAATGTGCAGTGTATTCACTTTAATCCTTTCTGATCTTTGATTTTAGTATGGAAGTAACAAAATGACCAATTCATGTTGCTTTGATGTTTTTCCTCCATTATAATTCAATTTTTATTCGGTCAAAATAGAGCTGAGTAAAGCTTTAAAAGGCCAGAATCCTCCAAATGTTATGGGATTTAAGGTAAATGTTGGATAAAATCCACACATTAATAAATAACTTACTTACTCACAATACATTGCTTTGATTAACCTTTTCACCATAAATGGCAAAGGTGACAATGCTGGTTCTCCGTGAGTTCTGATATTGTTCATGAAAGAAATTTCTGTTTAATGAATTTAAGAATGAATGACTCAAAACTGTCACGTAGCTTGGAGACTCAAGCTGTGTCCATGCTTGTTGTGCACTGCGTTGTCGCTGACAGCTGGTCGCTAGCAGACATTCCAGTCTACGGTTGCCTAGGTAACCATCTAACGTATTTAATACCCTGTGATAGGTAGTCACTTCAGTACTTTGGTTAAGAAAAGTTTTCCTTGGGACCCGCTCACATCGCGTCTCTGGCTGTTTTTTTCGTAATAATAAGATGTTTTAGCTCCGCTCCCTTTGGGATAACTTTCTTCTGATTGGCTGCCCCTCGAAAACTGAAGATGTAGACAGCAGGCAGGTGAGGATGGGAATCTGTGCTCACAGCCAGAGCTGAGCGCCTGAGAGGATGATGTTAATAATGATATTCCCTCTCGCTGACATGATACAGTAGGACTGTGCAATTAATCTGTGGCATGATTAGTTCAGCTTCAGGCAAGATGATGGAAAGAGAGGCAAAAGCCATCAGCTGTTAGGAATTGGTCTGGTTTTTCTGAAGAAATTACAGAAATAAATTATGGTCAAAAAGTTGAACTTTAGGATCAACTTTAATAGTCTGTGAGGTCTCAGTATTTACCAACATATTTGTGATTATCGAGCAGCTCCGTCCAACTGAGGAAAAAGTAGGAAAAAAAAACCTGTCTGAATCCTGAGATTTTGACTCACAGGTATTATTTATTATTTTAAACCTTTCCCATGTTTAATATATGTTCTATTCAGTTAAATTCAGTTTTATCTATAGCACCAATTCACAACAACGGTTGCCTCAAGGTGTTTTATGTTATATTGTGAGGTAAAAACCTTACTATAATACAGAGACCAGCTGGGGGTCTCTCTGTCTATATCTATATATTTCTCTCTCAGAAGGTCGACATCATCTATCCGTTAGTGTCGAAATGACATGCATCGTGAGTGTATATGTAGAGAAAAAGCTAGGACACTGCAGATTTGAGCATATGACTGCAAAATCAGAGTAGAGTAGCTGGCAAACAGCAGTTTTCTTGTTTCCGTGGATAAGATGGCTAAGCTTCTGGAAGTACCAGACAGTCTGATGTCGGCACCTAAAATATTCCATTCTCTATGTTAGGCTTGGCAGATGGGGATGAGCACAAAGCTGCATCGGTGCAGTGTTGATAAATGAGTGGTGTGTAAAGATTAGGATTGTCGTTGTATCTCCTATCTACCACTCAGTATAACGCCAGGTATGATTTGCCATTACAGTTCCACAGGTGGAACATTGTCCAAGTCCCGCTGCCCCCAGTCCAGAGCCTCTTCCCAAGAGACCGTCATTCACTCGCTCAGGATCGGTTCGCTACCAGGAGAGTGAAGAATCTCCGGAGTGCAATGATAAGCCTTCAGGGAAGAGGAAGTTCAAAAGCAAACACCTATGTGACAGTGATGAGCCGAAGGTAAGCTGCTGATGCTGCTTTTGAGAGGATAGCACATCACAGATCATGCATAGTTGATAGAAACAAGGTACAATGGATATACAAGCTTACAGTGCCCCCCTGTGGCCTGATTGAAATCTGTGTTTGTCACGTTTGCGATGGCAGCTGGAAGTCCTCTAATAAGTAAATCTATGTTTTAGAGTAAGACCAAACGCAGCAGTTTGGGCAAGAGTAGTGCCTCCCTCGCCTTGGATGATGATGGCGCTGATGCAAAAGTACCAGTTAGCCCACCACCAGCTCCAAAAAGTTTGCCGTCCTCTCCATCTAAAAAGAAAAGCTCGTCAGGAAGAAGCAGCGGTCCAGATTCTCCGACCAAAAGGCCCGTTCCTCCAGAGGTTCGCCGGCTGATTGTCAATAAAAATGCAGGGGAGACCTTGCTGCAACGTGCTGCACGCTTGGGCTATCAGGTACAACCCGACACGTTTACTGGTAACAGGAATTTTGACATCAGTGGAAAAAATGCATGATAATGTGACAGTTTATCTTTCCTTCCTGTGTTCTGCAGGACGTAGTGCAGTATTGTCTCGAAAAGGACATCAGGGAGGTCAATCGGCGTGATAATGCTGGTTACACAGCTCTCCACGAGGCGTCCTCCCGGGGCTGGACTCAGATTGTCCAGATGCTGCTGAACAATGGTGCAGATGTCAATTGTAGTGCTCAGGATGGAACACGGTGAGGCTTTATGCAGGATGACTGTGGCTTTAATCAGAGACTTCATAATAGAGCGATATGGTACTTGAAAAATCTTGAAATGAGATCTGTGGGAGAATTCATTCATAGAAAAGATGGTGGTGGAAGTTTTTTTAAAACCTATTTAAAGATAAACTTTTTAAAAACTTATTTTGGGGCATATTAGTAATTTTCTTAGATTAAACTGGGGATTGTGTACATGACATTTTTATGTCCTCACGACCATTGAAGTTAAACTATTTAGATAATGCTTAAAAATATCAGCCTAAATAAGTGCCCAGAGGTCTTTCATGGCAAAAGTTTCTTCTAGCTTTTTTCTTTGAGTTACTTGTCATATGTGTAACCTTTGTAATAAATCTAAGCATGACCCCTGGAAACAGCATGTATAACTAAGGTTAGAGGTCATTGTCCTAGTTTTTTTAGAGCCATTAGACACCTCTCACAGTCTTCAATATTTCCTTTGTAATCTAAAGTTGTGCAAATGCTAAAAGTATTTTGTGTTTTGTCTGTTCTTCCCCTCAGCCCACTTCACGATGCAGTAGCAAGCGATAACTTACCAATAGTCTGGTTGCTTCTGAACCACGGTGCAGACCCGACTCTGGCAACCTACTCTGGACATACACCAGTCAAATTGGCACATAGCACGAGCATGAAGAAATTCCTCACAGGTAGCTCATGCTTCTTATTCACCTTTACACCACTGGACAGCAAATTAACAGTTTATTCTTTGTTAAACTCTTTTTTTTTTTTTTAAATCATCAAGAAACAGTTGGTGACACGATAAACAACGTAGCAACAAATGCTTTCATAAAGCTATTTAGAATGAGACAGGAAAAAAATAATTGAAGTTGTAACTTTACAGTCATCTATAAAGCAGTGTGTCAACACATTAGTATACTCTGCGCCCACTCCCACAGCATCACTTTTGAGTATTAAACGATACAGGTTGCATGAAGCATACATGAGAATTTCAGTCAAATCTTCTTCCGTCCACAAAGAGCCCGACAGTTGCGTAAGTCATTGTTTGTGTTTTCTTCCAGTTGAATTTGGTTGTCACAAAGTA
>VOQK01015936.1:2818-14647 GCA_015052645.1 Benitochromis conjunctus
ACCTGTGATGCACTTTGTAACCGTTTAAAAAGTGCTATTAAGTTGTTATGTCTAAAGAAAAGCTCTGGGATCCATCTTCTAGTGAATGTTTGCACATACATTTCTGATAACCCATCTAATGGTTGTTGTTTATTTCAGTCTGGAACAAATGTGGCGAACTGTCTAGAAGACAGACAGAAAAACAACTAAGAGCACCTCCTGACTTTCAAACAACGGGGATGGCTGGTCTCATGCCAGAACAGTTTCTCAGCCCAAAAGAAAACTATCAGAAAATTCGCTCTGTGGAATTAGAGTATTTTAAAATTGGCACAACGACATCTCTGCACTTTGTTTTTGTAATGATTAACTTCATGTCCTTCTGTGAAATGCCTGCAGATGTGTGTCTAATCACAAGAGAAACATTAAACTTTTAATATGTTCACTGAGGTCTGCGCATGCAGGAAGTCACCGTACCTCTCGAGCAGTGTATGTCAAAAATTCACACGACGACGGTGTTTATGTCCGTGTGTCATTAGATACATAGTCCATGTAGCTGCTACCCCTCGCAAGGCCTCCCCTTTCTCTGTCTCTCTACAGAGCAGTGTTACTGTCCTGCTAATGTGAGAGTGGAAAAGAGTGAGACTGGTGAGGTTGAAACCTGATCCACTCACAGCTAGCCTGGCTAACACACACAAAAGCCCTGAGTACATGCTTGACTTTGTGCCTTTAAACATGGTGGTTGCCTTGACTTCACACACTCAGACTTTCCTCTGTTTGAGCGCACAGCTGATCTGTAGGTACACATGCAAATATCAGCCCCCAGACTGCCTGCCAAGAGTTTAACAGCTTTTGGATTCCAGCGAATACTCGACCTGTCAAAAGGAGAAAGTAGTCCAGACAGCAGGCCAGTTCACCCGTATCACTCGGGGAATTAAATCACCAGGCTGGTAGAAAAGTCAACACACTTCAAACTGGCACTGCACTGATTAATGGAAGAAGAAAAAAAAATCTGAGGAATGGCAGTGCTGTAGAAACTCAAAACTAGTTCATGTTAACACGCCAAGTCTTGCTTTTATAATATGCTCCATTGTGTGTGCATCCATGTATCATAGAGACCCACCTATGGAAGCAGCTCTCCTGGCCTCTTCACCACTTCCTCATCCTGTTCCAAAAGTCAGTCAGCAAATTACAGCGATTCACTGCCCTTCACCTCCCCTCTGCACGCCCCCTGTTCCCATACCTCTGTTTCGCTCATGTCTTTTTCCCCTCAGCCTCACCCTTTCCTCCCTGCTCACACTGATCCTCCCTCATCAGTGTTCCCTCTGCAACTCTTAGTTTTCTTGTATCTCTCCTATTTCAGGCCCTCCTCCTTTCTGATATTCGTTTGGCTGGCAGCTTTCTTATTAAATTTAATTTGGATAATACAAAAACTCAATCCTCTTCTTCCCTACACCATGTACCTTTTCCCCTGAAATCCCTTGCTGATTTTTTTCCTGCAACAGCTTTGTGCTGTATACAGAGATGTGAGCTGGGACACTGTGGCAAACAAAGCTCCAACAACAGAGCTTCAGAGGCATGATACGAGGAAAACATCAAAGGAACTGGGCATAAAACAAACAAGATGGAATATTTAAGATATCATCCAACAGCAGCTACACCTGCAAAGCACTAAAATATAATGATGAGAAGATCCTCTGAACAAGCTTAATCCTTTGTTAGAGCAGAAACATTTAACAGATTAATGGATTGTCAGATACTTGGATAACCGTTTTGTCTAATCCAAAGGACTCATGCACAACCATGAGCTGAGCATCTACCCATTTTCAAAGGGCATAATACAGGATAAAGGAATTTGTTCTTTTTGTTGTAGCTGTAGATCTTACCTCTGCAGCACAATTCTCTTTCCCAGCCTCTGAGCTTAAACACTTTTCTCTAATTTGGCATGCACACTTCTCATTTTGTGATCAGTGTGGTTTTAAAACAGGAAGAAAAGTAGGTTTTATGGAGGTTTTTGGTTCTGTGTAAGCTCCAATCAATTACAGTATTTGGTCTGAGGACTTCCTGAAATAAGTCTCATTTCAGAACTCAGTGCTCAGCACCTCTGCAGCATGTCTGTTCTATTTAGCAATAGTAATTGAACATTAATCTTCCACTGTGGGTGGGAATTACTAAAGCTAAGATACTGAGTGAATGGGAGAGGGACAGAAAGAGTTGTTGGTGGTAACTAGCTGGTTTCCCAGCCAGAAGCACAAAGGCTCTTCAAAAGATGGTTTCATGAAGGACAGTTAACAAATGTACTGATTTTCTCAAGTCAAAGAATTTAACACCATAAACAACTTGGCAAACGTCACAACGCTACACAAAAGGAGTCCTGAACCACTACCATGGGAAACCAAGCTCTTCTCTGCAATAAAAATAGATCACTTCATTCATGGATGGGACACTTCCTTAGACCTTTAGCCAACTTTGGTAAACTACAAACCCTAAGATGTGGTGAGTTAGCATCCTATCAGTGGTGTAAAAGCATCTGGATACACTGGCCATTTATCAGGTGGACATATTCACCCTCTGTCATGGTTTTTAGCCAGTAACACAGCTGTCAGACAAGAAGTGGTTGGAGAATGGCCCTATAAATGTTAAAACTTTTTTTTTTTTTTTTTTTACCTCCACCTGGAAAATGTCTGGCCCTGATCAAACACAATGGGCTGACTGGAAAAATTACAGCTGAGTCAAATAGGGATGTAAGGAATGACATACTGTGGGAACCTCTGGTATTTTAATATGTTGACATGCAAACCGATGGTGTAAATGCTTTGGAGGTGGATTAAATGAGCCTCTCAGAAGGCAGTCAACTGGCCACAGCCTTTTAAGAATAATTACATTGGGCTGCTTCTCAACTCAGCATTTTATGTCCCCCCCCCCACTAGTTTCAGGTCTCTGATGGGAAATGGGCATGCAAAAGTTACATTTGAGAGAAAATAGGATGACAGTTGTGGAATAGGTTTGCTTATGTTGCTAATCAAACAGCACAAGCACAGTTTGGATGAAGCAGATTTGTTTTTCAGTGACAATTAAGGGTCATTTAAAAACTTCAGTTTTCATTGTTGCTTGTTTAGTGGTAATAAATCACCCCTCGATGACTTGCACATTTGCCATGCCATTCCTTAGCTCTACTGTTTCCCTGCATCATGAACAAACAAAATTTATTTTAGCTATTGGAAAGCAGAGTGACTCACTGTGATGCTGTTTTCAATTACAGGCACTGAAGAGTTTTTCTCTTTTATTGCTTCCAGCGGTATCGAACTGCTTTGCTTTTTTGTAAATATAGCCAAAAGTCTCATCTCTACAGCAAAGCATTTCAGAGAAAAAGAGCAAGACACAAGAGAAGAAAGAAAGAAAAAAAAAAAGGGCAGACGTGTGCAGATAGGCATGAGATAAAGAGAAGAAGCAAAAAAGAAGACGACTGTCGTTGAGTAGGGGGGAGGTAAACAAGATAAGGTCAGTGAGAGGAGGACAGAGAAAGGCATGCAGAATGGGAGAAGGAGGGGGGGGAAAGAAAAAAAAAAGTGTGGACTGCAGAGATTGTGATTTATTCCAGTTTTGGGCCTGGGGCATTCCTCACTAACTACACACAGGCCCAAAACTGAGATGCAAATACATTTGAATCCAGCTAAACATGTCCCTGTTCACTGCATGGTCTTTTCAAAAGTCACTGAAACTATAAAGAAGTATGAAGAAAAATGTGACTCTGTTGCCTATGTTTAGATGCAATGTGGCCAAAACCACTGATCCATGGCTTAGCTGTCCAGGGTGTTGATCTCAACAGGGTGGTGAGCAGGTCAGAGATCATGTTCCCAGTTTAGGTTGGAAAGAGCTGCGCTGAGGTTAGTCCCCTTATGACAAACCCGTGGTTTGACCCTTTGAATAAACTGAGAGGAATCCAGAGAGAGAAAAGGGCTGGAAACTTGGAGTGTTTGTTATCTGCAACACTGACTCACTCAGTGCATCTGTAAAACTGATTGTACAAAATCTTTCCCTTCATCGCTTCACTTTTACAACTGTGTTTCAACACGCAGACAGTTCCACAGTTTTCTACTATTTTAACGAGCCATAACGTACACAAATGCTTTCTCTACTAAAGCATTGCACTGAATGATTAAATGCCAGGCTTTAAACAAACACTAAACCACAGATGAATAAGCTCCAAACACAATTGCGCAAAACTTGCAGTCACAAAAAAACCCTGTTTTACAAAGGACATTAGATTTGTTTTTATCCAACTTTACATGAAACTGATCAAAAATGTTGTAAATGACAACTACTGACTAATGGGTCCACTTATCACAAAATGATTTATGATTTTTAATAAAATAAACAGAGGTCCACTCTCAGCCAGCATCACTCCTGTGTTACAGTGGCACACTGTATTACCTAATGTGGGTTTATAATGATAAAATGGCTAACTGGTCCCATTAGCACAGTCGAAAACTGTTTTGTTAAACTAGCCATGATTTGGCTGCTGAAACATCTGAGGAGGCTTATTCTAATAATCAATTAGCATTGTGACCACATGTTGTGTATTCATGGAAACGGCTTCCAAATCCCATACTTGGAATAGTCTCCACACCTCCTGCTTGCTTGTGTTTATACACCACTTTGCATTTAATTTAGTTATTCATCCCCACTCTCTTCCTCAGTTGTGTCCCGTCTTCCTCCCTTCACTCCCGTAGGCCGTTTATATAGTAAGTTTCATCCAGATTGATCGCATCCAGGAGAATTTAGGGAACAGACGAAAAAGTAACAATCATTATATTAAGATGACATTTAATCCACTGTATCAACACCAACACAAAGCGGGTGCGTTCCTACAGATAACCTTAACTATATTTGATTGGACACAAACTCTTTCAGATTTACCTTTTCAATCTCCACGTAACAGCAGGCTTAATTTGCGTCATAGCAATGACAGCTCAATAATTTAGCATTTAGTATCCATCACTAGACATTAATTCCATCAAGTGATAGATAGATTGTGCATTTTAAGTGCTTGTTTGGAGCTGTATGTCAAAGACACATTAGTTTACTAATCCACTAAATGGGTTTTTAGATCTTTGTTCTTTTTAAAAATCTATTTACGGGCTCTGTTAGAAAACATCTGCTGCCTTTGTCATCCATTTACATTCCCAGACAGGATGAAGGTGGTTTGCAGTGGAGTCTCATCGTAACGTCGCTAGATTTGTTTTGATGGTAACCCAGCTGCCTCGAGTGTGTGGGCTGCTGCAAATTTTATTTTATTCAATGTGATAAAAACGACTGATTCTCAAGCTGGCTTTTTATGGTTGATTTCCCACAAGAGATGGTGCAAACACAGCTGAGAAACTTGTGTAGAAGCGATAAAAATTTATTCAATTACATTGAACTGGGGTTCCGGTAGCCCTCCAACATTGAATCAATTCGATACCCCCAGACCGCATGGCTCTACAACACACATAAACACACAAACACATTTTCCCACCCTCTGACAGTGAAGCCTTTTAATAAAAAGGGGAAATTGGTTTGGTGGCAGTGCAAACACAGGCTGTTGTGTTATTAATGTCAGGAGTGTTTTGCAGCAAAGCCAAATTCCCAGACTCCTCATCGTTCAGCTCTCAGGAGAAATGTGCCCTTTGACCCCTGCAGGGTCCATCTCTGTCACTATGTTACCTGGCACCATTTGCCTGGAAATGATATATCCATCTTACTGTGTTCTGCACGTGTGATGCATTTAACAGCGTTTCTGTGCATGTTTTTGGAAGTATTTTAATATAATGCAGATGCTTAAAACCAATAATAACCAGTCTCTTAACACCCGTCATACAACTTTGTATTTTCAGCATGCAGCATCAGCAGCTAGCGTTACTTTGCAGACAGCAGAGAAATGTAAATTACTGTAATGACAGCAAAAGCCCACAGGTTTGTCTAGACTTCCAGAGGAATGTGTTCGGCATCTATGCTGTGGTGGTGGCACAGGAGAGCTGTTGTCTTTCTAGGCTCTTCAGCTAATTCTCACAACAAGCAGCTCAAAAAAAAAGAAAGAAAGAAAGAAAGAAAGAAAGAAAGTCATTACTGAGAGCATCAGGTAAGGTTTCACCTATACATTATTAAATGCATGCATGCCTCAGTACAGACAGCCCAGTATGAGCAAGACTTATTGACTCAATTCAAGGCTCATTGATTTAGTACAATAAAACATCTACAATATTAAGGAAAGAAATTCCACTGCAGTAGATCATGCTTTGTAAAAAAAATATTCCACCCTAAAGCAACTGCTAAACATTACCCTGTAACTGAGTTTACAAGTTAGCAAAAAGGAAGTTGTCAATTTTTGTGAGTGTCTTTGTGGCTAGGCTAAATAATACATTAGTTATCCATTACCTATTGGCTACTTGCTGACAGTAATAGGGCATGTGGAGCAAACCGATGTTATCTCAGTGAATGGGTCAAAGTGTATCAGTAAAATGGTTAGCTGACAGTGAGGGTGGGTCTAGAGGGGCAGGGGGTTGAGGAATCCGACCTCTCTTCTCGCACATGCCTCACCTTAGAAACAACAGTTAGAAGTGTTGTTTAAACCAAAAAAACAAACCAAAAACAAAACAGTGCAGCGAACTCAGCTGGAAAAGTTCTGCTTTTTTAACACTGCATAGACATAATTATAAACCCAATTTATCTACAAACCATGCAATGTCACTTTAATGCTCAGTCGACTTAAGGTGGACTTAGAGGGCAGCTGCCCTTCACTATTGAGAGAGAAGGCTCAAGTTTCCCCAAATCCTTGGAAAACTCACTATTCTATCAAAAACACTGACAGCAGGACTCCTCCTCTGACACACTGTGTGTGTGATCTGAAGCCTATCACCTGGGCCCTCTCCAAGTCTCAGCAGCAGTATTTATGGACTGTGACTGACCCACATACAAAGCTTAAGGGTATAGTGGACAATAAGTGAAGTCACAGTGTCAGTTTGACTTGAAGAAATGTGACTCCTTACTCAATGTAGTTCATGTTTATATGTTTCTAAGGTTAATTTCTCCTCACCGTTTTTAAAGTCGTATGTTTATCGTGTGTGGCAGCATGACACATGTAGGTCACTGTAGGTGTAGACAGCCAAATACTTGTTACATTAGACATAAAGTGTGCCCTATGAAGGGAATATTAGCTTATTATGTTATGTTAGTTTAGAATCATTTTCTTTTATCATCTTCATTGCTAATCTATCAACATCAACACTTGCAGACAACTGAATCATCTCAAATAAATCATTTATATGCAACAAGTTGCAACAAAAAAAATACGACAGTTTCCCTTTTTTAACCTTCTCTTGTGGCGAACACCTAACGCACGTACATGCACTAGAAAATTCAAACCAGCTATTCAGAGAATCTGCTCCTGTTGAACCCAACAGAGATGAAATGTTATCGATTTTACAGAGCTCCGGTTACATTCATGAAATGTTTTGCATTTCAAACTCGTGATGCTAAATTCCACAATAGATACACAATCTTACTGATCTAACTTTTTGACTCCCGATGTGCACAGAGAGACAAAGACACGCAAGATGCAGAAGGTAACGATGACCTTTTCAGCTTCCCATTAAACAGTGGTGAAAGGCCACAGTCTGTTCTGCACAGGGGCCACAACAGAGCTCCTTTCAGCAGCTCTGTGTGTATGTGTGCGAGTATGTGTGTGTTTCTGAGGCAAACCAGAGGCGGGTGACTTTCTGAAAAGGTGAGGGGCGGTTGATGTTTTCCACCGGTTTGATATTAGCTGCTGAGAAGAATTCCTTGTATTCTCCAGGTCAACTGGATAACAAAGGCTGGATGATATATTCTGAGGCCCAGCGTTGTGTCAGCTGCTGCCATATGGCCCCATAGCAAAGAACTCGTACTACAGCTTTCTCAGTGCCTAAACAAGGGCAGAAAAAGTAGTGAAAGGGAAACTTGATCTGTACAGAGCCCATAAAGAGAGCAAAAGAAGAAACACTACATCTGAGACTAGCTTGTTCTACTTTCCTAAAAGGATTCCTTCACTGTACTTTCCAAAAGTACATCGAAGTCTACTAACCATGTGTGTGGTGCTAACCGTCCACTCTGCACAAGTATTTGGCCTGGTAATATGTCAGCAACAGCAGTCCGGTGTGTGGACAACGTCAGGAGGAAGGAAACAAAAATAAAACTGGGAGTTTAAACAGAAAAAAAAAAAAAAAAAAAAAAAGGGGGGGAAAAAAAAAAAAAAAAAAAAAAAACATCTATCCTCAACGAGAACAAAACTTCTATATTTAATCTGCGCTGAGAACAAGCAGGCATGCAAAGTCAAAAACAAAACGGGGATAGCAAGCTGAGGCTTTCTGTGGCATGCAAATCACATCCGGACCAACCAGCTGCTGTGAGCTTATCCCCCACATCTTTGTGATTGACAGGATTTTTAAAATGTGTAGATTATAAATATTTATAATTGACTTAATATTGACTGTATTCTCTCTGTTTGGTTGAACTTGTATGGCGAGAAGAAAAAAAATAGGAAGGAAAAAAACCTTTAATTTCTCAAAAAGAAGAAGAAAAAAAAAAAAGGAAAGCACAATACCACAATCCAGTGCCGACTTCACATAAATAACCCTCCCCGCGAGCCCCAAAGTGTTTTTGCATGAATGTTCAGTAGCCTGCTTTCCTCGCAGAGGGTAATTAGGATTATGCTGAACTTTCTGGTTTTGTTAAGTCTTCTTGAGAGTTCAAAAGTTCTCAAAGAGGTCAGTACAGTCACTGTTAAGCCATGTTCACCTTAAAAAAAAGGTGACGGTTGGAAGCACGGGCCGGATCTCTGAAAATTACCCTTCAGGCCGCTGGCTGGTGATGACTGCTGAGTTTTGGGGTACAGCAGAGCATCGTTCTGTGTTTTTTAGTTTAAGAGTCTTATTTTTAAGTGAGGAATGATAAGGTGTCATGTAAGGTGTTATGTCGTGTGAGACTGCCAATATCGGGGGGACAACAAACTGAACTGTGTGTGCCTGTGTGTAATAATCAGCAAGCACGATGCCATGCCAACACAATGTTCATCCACCATCCATTTTTCTGAAATGAAATAAATAGACAAGTGACACATTGGAGGACCTCCGGTGTGCATTACAGGTACAGGCACAGGGTTCACTACAACTGAACGATCTAAAAGCGGCAGCGGTACTTGCCTGACAATGTGACAATGGCAACTGATTTCCACTGTGCCACCCAGTGAGGACAGAGCCCACCAGAGGACATCAGGCACTCAGGGTGCTCAGGCCACCCTCATGAAGTCTGTTTGTGATTGTTTGGTCAGAGACGTTCACATCGGTGACCTACAGGAGGTCATTTTATAGCTCTCGCAGCGTTCATCCTGCTCCTCCTTGCACAAAGGAGCAAATGCTGGTCCTGTTGATGTGTTAAGAGCCTTCTACGGCCCTGTTCAGCTCTCCTGGAACCTCCTCCATGCTCTTGAGACTGTGCTGGGAGACACGGCAAACCTTCTGGCAATGGCACATACTTATGGGTCCTCCTGGAGACGTTGGACTGCCTGTGCAACCTCTGTAGAGTCCAGGTATCACCTCATGCTACCAGTAGTGACACTGACCCTAGCCAAATGCAAAACTAGTGAAAAAACCATCAGAAAAGATGAGGCGCGACCTTAGACCTTAAAGTGAGAGAAAGATGTCAATCCAGAATTTTTGTCTCTATTGATTACAATAACCAATAGCGAGACACTGTATTGATTGCAATTTATTTTATTTTGGATAATTATCAGTGAAGAAGGGACAGGAAAGCCGAGAGAGAGTAGGAAAGATTGACAGGAAGGGTCTAATGGTTGAACCGAGAGTGCTGCCGTCTTAGAAAGCTTGAACTTTTTGATCACACTATGTATAATCCTATTGACTGGACTCTATTTTCAAGAACATGTAACCTTAAGCTGCACAGTAGCTAATAACAACAGTGGCTTTATTGTGCCTTGATTGTGAGGACAAAGGTAAAAGTGAGAGGCACTGAAAAGGTGTCCTTGTACAAGTCCGGCTCCAACACAAAAGCTATGGTTGGTTGGAAGACGAGTGGAGGAAACACTGTGCCAGTGCAGAAATGGGATGGGCCTAACCTCTAAGAAATTGAAATAGCTTTTGGCCTTTGATTGAATTGCACTATGTGAGCTCACTACACTGTATAAATCCTCTCTGTTTCTTTCTGTCTAACTCTCTTTCAGCTCCACATCAAAAAGGCCATCTGCAGTATAAAAAAAAAAAACCGGCCAGCCAACACACCACGCACTCCCATCTCATCCACAAGTTTCCTCTGCCCAGCATCTAGACACGGCGCTGCCCACCGTCTCATCAATTTTCCTCTTTGATTTCATCACCAAGTAAAACTAAAGTGGCATTACAAAGTTTTATTTTGTAACAGAACAAGTTTTACAACTGAAACTACCTGAAAATCACAAACTCCAAGTTGTGACCAGATATTAAAAGTTTCTGATTTGAAAAAAAAATAAAAATAAAATGATGCGGCGCCAAACAAATACACAACTTTTTATTTTACAGTCTCAATAATGCAGACTGCTTTAGATCCCACAGAGCATTAGGATTTAAAGTGAGCATGAAACACAAACCCTTCAAGCAGATTAAATTTCAAATCAAGCAGGCCATGTAAATGATGTGGTGACAGGGGGCCCAGTGCAATTAGCATGCCGGGCTAGTGTTAAAGCAATTAGGCAAAACAGACGGCAAGAGCACCGGGGCTAAGCATGGGAAGGGAGAAGGACGAATATTTCCATATTATTCTTCAGGACATGAAGGAAATGTGTGTCTGTGTGCGTGCACGAACGTGCGTGCGCATGTACAGTTTGTTTGAGGTCGTTTGGCACTCGACTTGTTTGTGGATTCTCAGAGGGAATCAGAGGTTAATGGGAACTAGACTTTGTTTACTGACAGCCTATCCAGCCATTTTTGTGAGAGTAAAGGGAGGGGCTGGGGCTAAATAACAAATGCTGCGTTCCTTGAAACAAAAAAGGAAGAAAAAAAAAAATAATAAAAGGGAAATAGAAAACACTGACTCTCGTGTTGCTTAGGGGAATCACAAAAACATTTACTGGTAAACAACCCCAGAGCGGAAACTCTGGAAACCACTTTGGGGAAAAAGCAGACACATTTGGGCAAATCTCTCAGGTGGAGCCATCAAAAGCACCGTCGGCTTGTACACAGAGACATGGCAGAAAGGACCACCTGGAGACGAGGAGCGACATTCGTTTGAGCGTAAATTACTCAAACAAGCATGCCGGGAATGGCATTTATTACTTGATGTTTCCCAGTGGGAACCGTGTTAGATGACTCTAATTCAAACAAGGAGTTATGATACACAAGACTGTACAAAAACAAACATACAGTACGGTGCATAGGAAGTTGTGTACGGTGAAATGAGGGCCTTTTGGGATGCAAAGTAGGCGAGCGACTCATATCTGTCTCTTTCAGTGTTGGAAGAAATACGGTAATAATGATGAGTTTTGTATGAAAGCGTTCTTTTTACTGTCATTTGTTGTTTTATATCCAGAGGTGTTTCTGATGCTTTGGGTCCTAAATTAATGGAAATGATTGTTGAAAGAGTAAACACAATGAAAGTTAGAGAAACAAATTAAGACAAGGAATCATAGACTGTATATAAAAGATGGATATAAGGACTGTGAGGTCATCCATGAATGTGTAGGCGCTTCACCTTTAGCTTTATGGATTACCCTTCCCCCCCCTCCCAAAGCCAGAATTAGAGCCATATGCTAAGAAGTGTGGATACACTGCATGGGTGCATAACGTG
>VOQK01015938.1:6774-25655 GCA_015052645.1 Benitochromis conjunctus
CAATTACATGTTCTAATAGTTTAAAAATTTACTCTGACAGATGATTAAAATATTTATTGATCAGACAACAAACTGACTGCACATTTCAGCCATGGTTTAAACTCACCTCAACTGCATGGTTGTAACATCACTCATACTGCTGGATTAGCTGGATAAAAGACACTGTGTCAAGGACACGCTAAGTAACTTTGACCTTATATACATAACCAGCTGGAACATGACACATTACGATTCCCCAGCATGTAATATCACAAAGGCAAAGCTGCAAAAGTTAAAAGAACAGAAATTCTAGCAGAAATATAGAGAAAATGTGTTCAGATTGTTTTCCTTTTTACTGTCTTTGAAACAGCAGATTTAACAGTTAAAAAGCAAAGCTGCCCCATAACGTACGGCAAAAATAGTTACATTCAAGAGAGTAAAGTAAAAACCAGTAACAGTATAATATCAAATAGAAACATTTATGAGTCAAGCCTCAGAACAACGCAAGAACACGTCTTTGTGTAGTTTACCATTAGGATCGTCATTAGCAGGTTAAACTCACCTGGAGTCGTCACCTGCTGCCTTAAGCCATCTGGATTCCATTAAGATGAAGCTCAGTTTTGGACTCATTTCAGTTCTGACCTGAGGGATCAATATGAGACAGAAATCCGTAGGGCATAAACTGTGATTTTCACATCATATCTAAAGCAGTATAAGCACTTAGAAGACCTGGTAGATATTTTTAATGCTCACATCAAGGCACTTTAAATGTATGTAACTTCTGATTCCAAAGGTGCTAATCATAAATTATTTTTTTCCTCTTAGCATCTAGCAGGTGTGGGAACCTACAAAGATGACTAGAAGCTTTATCTATGGATGTACGCTCACCTGCCACTTTATTAGGTACATCATCCCAGTAATGGGTTAGACATCCTTTTTTTAACCTTCATAATTCTCTTAATTCTTCATGGCATCGATTAAATAAATATTGATATGATAGCATCACACAGTTGCTGCAGATTTGTCATCCATAAGGGGCTACCACATTCCAAAAGTTCACTTTTGGATTCAGATTTGGTGACTGTGGAGGCCGTTTGAGTACAGTGAACTCACTGTCATGTTCAAGAAACCAGTGTGAGATGATCTTAGCTTTGTGAGATGGTGCATTACCTTGCTGGAAGCAGCTGTCAGAAGCTGGGCTCACTGTGATCATGGTCAGCATGTCCATCCCTCAGGTAGGCTGTGGCAAGGTTTGATGTGTTGTGCATTGAGAGGTGCTCTTATGCATACTTTGGTTGTAATAAGTGGTTATTTGAGTTACTTTCCCCTTCCTATCAGCATCCTATCAGTCTGGCCATTCTGCTCTGATCTCTTACATCAGCAAGGCATTTTTGCCCATAAAAGTGTGGCTTTCTGGATATTTTCTCTTTTTCAGACCATTCTCTGTAAACCCTGGAGATTATTGTGTGGGAAAATCCCAGCAGGTCAGCAATTTATGAAATACTCAACAACTATGCTACACTCAAAGTCACTAAAAACACATTTCTTTCCCATTCGGATGTTGCTCAGTTTGAACTTCAGCAGGTTGTCTTGACCATGCCTGCATGCCTAAATTCACTGGGTTGCTGCCATGTGATTGGCTGATATTTGAGCAGTTGAACAGGAACATATGCAGTCAACACTTTGGACTACAATCCAAAAATATAACCAACAGCCTTCCCCCCCAAAAAAAAGCACCAGTCCTGCAGCTTCTCAGCCTTTTTTGTCTTAAATGATCTTGAGCTGAATTCTTCACAAGCAATTTCAAGATGTTATAGAACAATACTGTCATGTTATAGAACAATAAAGTAACCGACAGACAAAATGATCAACAAATTCATTTTCCCAGCCGTTCCTCAAACAGTGTTTCCTGGCAATCAGCAGCACCACAAACTCCCTGCCAGTCCATTGCATTATGGCTACTTTCCTCACAGAGGCAGTAAATATTACTTTGTACAACTTTAACCCTGTGACTGGAAGAACTGTGTAACCTGAGAAGGTTTGTATGTAATATACACCTCCGAGATATACACCCTATTTCAGGAAAACAATCATTTAAATATAATAATGTGCTGGCAACCAAGTTATTTTTAGCTGTAAAAGAAAATCTCATGTGTTCCTAAATTTAGCTCTGGTTTCATCTTTAATTTCTGCACGTAGTGAGTGTTAGAATAAAAGAGAAAAGTCTCCTTCAAATATAATTACCAAATGCTTCATGATTTTGCTGAAGCAGTCACTAGTTGTCTTCTGTGGTAACAATAGTTAATCAGCTTTTGGTTATAGGTGGATATCTTTTAAAGAAAAGTAAAGGTGTGCAGCTATATTTCAACAATGATCTAATCTGAAAAAACCCCTAAACGACTCGTGAATCTATGAAATGCTTTTATGTATATAGTTTTATAAATGGGCTGCTTTTAGATTTCAGTTATTCGCATCCTGTCTTTTCGTCAAATGTAAATTTACTCAAACTGTAGTAAATCTTTAATATCCAGCTCTTTGTGATTTCTGCAGTTTGGTGAAATCGCAAAACTGATTTCACAAAACTGCAGAGGTCTTTTTCAGAGGTCGTGAAGCTGTCAAGAGGAAATATATTGTTTAGCTATAATAATATAGTGTCCACTGGAGGCCAGTTATAAAAATAATATTTAAAAGACATTTCCTGGTTTACCGTTGCTGGAGAAACTGACTCTTGAGGTAATATATCAAGCACCCAATGAAACACTGTCTGAGTTTGCATGTTTCATTATCCTGTAATAAGGTTTGTATTATATGAGTTCTGATATGAAACCCTTTTGGTTGCTTTTATGAAACGACTTCTTTCCTCTTTCACATGTGTGGTACTTACTGAACCATTATTTGTTTATTCCAGCTATAAATCTGGATAGTATAGGGATATGGGGCAAGTATTTGGCAAAGTGCAACATGTCCGAGATCAGTTTTTATGTGTAACAGTTACAGGATCTTGCAGCAAATATCTGAGAGTTTTTACAATGAGTTTGTGAGAAGGAGTGAAGGGGTTCCACTGGGAGATATGTGTACTCTATGCTGAGGTGTGTGTGTGTGTGTGTGTGTGTGCGTGTGCGTGCATGTGTGTGTGTGCGTGCACGCTGTAGAAGAGAGAAGTGTGTTGAGTGGCGGAGAGAGAGCAGGGAGTTGGCTGATGGGCAAAGGCATGCTGCCTGCAGGTTCAATCTGCCCGCGAGTCAGGCATCAAACTTTCACATCCACACATCAATTATTCAGCGCCCTGCATTGTCAGAGTGTTAGCATGCCACAGTGGCAGACGACAAACCCGGATGAGGGGAGAGAGAGAGAGAAAGAAATTGGAGGACTGGGATCGAAGAGAAAAATAAAGGGGGATCGGTGAAGGAAAAAACTGATAATCTCAGAGATGCAGGGTTAAACTGTGAACCATCTAAATGAAGGCATTACAGAAAAGTATAGAAGAATGGCTGTTTGTTGTATACATTTACGTTTTGGATGAGAAAATATACCCTACTCTACAAAATAAGACAGAGTTTAATTAATTTAATATTGAAAGACTGTCTTAAACATAATATTATAGCATGATTTAACACAAAACGCATGAGGGTAAAATACACTAAAGTTTGCTGTGAAGTTGGCCAAAATATAAAGTGTCCAATCTACTAACTCAGCACCAGGGCTTGGATGTGCAAAATATCCAATATTTCTAGTGAAAATAGCAGCAAAGGGTGTGAATCTGTCAGAAGGGCAGAATGAGCAGGTGAAAAGTTATAATAAAGGGCATCATTTACAGATGCTTTTCTTTCTATGCACTGCTTATTATGCTTTGACAAGTCAGAGGGACCATTTAGCAGGAAAACATGGGGACTTTGCAACTGACACCAATGCTCCTTTGAATTTCATCAGACAATGTCATCAGAATGCAAATTATAACTCCAAAGAACCTGCAAAACCCTTTAATAGTGCATTGTAAAACCAAAACTAAACATATATATCAAGAAAACTAAAACACATCTCTTGTTTACTCAAGAAAACAAGAGAAATGTCGTTAGGTTTAAGGGTAACTGAAATACTGCAAGTGCAAAGTATGTGCTAAATTCATGTATGGTAACTTAGATCTGGCCATTTACAGGGTAATTAGCTAATTTAATGTATATGGTCTAATCACAGTCCCTTCAACTGTATGTGGCTTAATTAGATTTTTGGATTGTGTTGTTGGTATGTGAAAACTGGTCTTCATTTGCCTTTGCTTCCTTCTTTTTTTTTACACATATAAACTGTTATCATCCCCAATGGTTCATAGTTTTATTTCACATGAAGTATTTCCCAGCACAGATCCGCCCAGCTTTGACCTAACTAGAGGTCTAATCAGCAGGGTAATTGAAAACACTTGTGTGGTAGTGCATGGCCTTTAAAGCAGATGTAGTTTAATTTCTACACTCTGTTCTCTGGGTATTTTCCACCCTAAGCATGTTGGGATCCTAAATAAATGAGGAAAAGAAGATAATGACATAGTAGCCCGCATAAGATTTATTAGATATTTTTTGTATTATTGCACTAGAGAGTTACAGCATATGGAAACATATGCGGCAAAGAGACGACAAAATTTATATTTTTTTAAAAGCAAAAGAGGATTAAAGTACAAAGGATGGGAATATTTCATCTCAATGTACAGTAGTCCATGTGAGGCTTCACAGGGTATACAGAAAAGCTGATAATACAACAAAAAAGAGCTGAAGAGAAAAATTATTGGACATATGACACCAAGCATTCTGTATTATCCATCTGTTTCCTTTCTGCCATAGCACGACTTTCTCCTGGAGCTCACTACATTAATTTTCTCACACTTACCTGTAAAGAAAAGTATGACTGATCTGGATTCTTACAAATTATAATGTGACATTTGGTGGAAAATGCACTGCAGATTCCGATGAGGGAGATAATGAGATTTAAAGGGGCTTAACACTGCTGGAGTGGGCCAGAATGGCTTTCCACAGCTCCACAATTGACTGCATGGCTGACCTCAATGTCAGCTTATGTCACTTATCATCTGTAAAAGGGCAAAATTGAGCATGGGTATTCCATCTAAAGTAAGATCTCTTATTCCCAGACAGAGTGAGCTCTTTCACCGAGCTACACACAGAATTGTTCCATTGTACCGGTTCCACAATGATGCTCAGCTTTTTCAGCTGATCATGCACAAACACACATGTGCTCCAACAGTCAAGTACATGTGCACATGAGAGCAGAGAAACACACACTCGTGCACACAGTAACACACAGGCATGATTTCCCACTTGCGTGCGAGCCCGCCATCGGAGCGAGCAGGGAGACGACTGACAGCCAAGGCGAAGTGCTGATGGTAAGCAACATTTGCCAGGAATGCTCGAAAGCTGGGACAGTAGGTTATGTGTATGCACTGGAGATACCCACTTTAGGACAGGTTTACAAGTCTAGTGCTTAATCGTACTTTTTAAAAAGATCATTTCTTATATATGAAATCTATCAGAATCACTTGATTTGACATGAAGTGAAGAAAATTATTTGAACAAAACTGAATATAACGATGTCAGAAGCAGAAAGATACTCAAATGAGTCTACAAAATGAGCAAATTAGCTACATTTACAGAAAGACAGATGGATTAAAAGAGCAGAGGAAAGGACCGAAGAGTTAAGGTTATATTGCAATTGCCCAGTAAATGTGATGTAGGCGTGTTTTGCGTGGAGTTCACAGTAGAAGCTATCCTCCATCCGTCCCCTAACACTGGCCTTAAAGCAGGTCTTTTGTGGGTTAGTGAACTCTTCATCCTTCTGTGTCCTCAGACAAGCACATACATAAAAACATGTTTAAATAATTTCACCTGTGAAGACCTTCACAGACTAGCTTGCACTCCTAACACAGCCAACTCAGCTGTTGGGTCTTGCACTACAAAACTCACCCCACACAAGCATTCTGAATCCACACATAGGCACTATATTCAGTGAATCCACAGAGTCATGACTTGTTACCCACATTTGTGTTTGTGTATCTCTTGTGTTTGATGTGATTTCCACCCAATCTGGACCATGCTTTGCAAATATGATTAGAATTTTGTCACTAAATGTCACAAGAGAAATTTTCTGACAAAAAACAAAGTATTAAGCAACATTCACTGGACACATGTCCTAAAGCTGACTGTATAATAAAGTTACAGCTAAAGGCTGATTAGCTTGACAAAGCACAAAGACTGAAAGTAGGGAAAATAGCTTGGCCTGCTCTGAACAAAATAAAGGTAACATCTGCCTTCTAGTACTTTGAAACTCACTTATTAACACCTTATATTAAATTTGTTTCATAAGTGAGGTGTAAAATTGGCCCGGTGGAGTCATACGCACTCCTTAGCAGCACAATATGCCAGTTTTGAGCTGTTTGTGCTAATATAACTGGCTGCCGCTCTCATAAAGCTTTCAAGAAACCAAATAAGCAAATAATATCCCCAAAATGTTACACTATAAGTTCAAGTCTGAAAGAGAAGTCGGAAATGCTACATGCCCATCCACTAAACTCACCTTTTTATCCAGTTGGGTAGATAACTCTGTGTCAGCAGTAGAATTAACAGATGCATATTCATCAACATCAAAATCATTCTTAGGATACGGCGGCACTGTGTGCATCCAAAATCCATTTGCTACCAAAACAACCAGTGTATCTGACCTCGACTGAGACTGGCAGTCAGAACTTGTCAACTTTTTCCCACAGCCTTGTTTGCCACCCACTAGTACAGTGGGTGGCAAGTGCAGTGTCACCCAAATTTGTCAACAACAATGTGAGAATTTGTGTGCGCATCCTTTTGGGTCATATGTTTCCACTTTACTACATTTCATCCCATCACATTCATGCCCACGATAACATCTTGGTGGTAAAGATGCTCCTTCTGATGTGCACACCGTTAGATAAGATTCAAAATAAATAAATAAATCATTTGAAAAAACACACACAACCTCAACTTAGATCTAAAATTGTATGTAGAGAAATTTTGACTAAGTAGGAACACACAAGCGTATATCCTTAGATACTTAAAAAATATTCTCTCCTTTCTTCAAGTCCCTTATTACTGTCTACTGCAGTCATGCAAGAGTACTTTCTTCCTTTCTGTCCATTTCTTTGTCTCACACACACTGACCATCTAGCCTGGCTGATGCATGCCCATTGGACCATCCCTGATATACCTAGTGTGAAGCGGGGCATGCACATGCCAACACGGCGTCTGCATGCAATCTTGATCTTGAGTCACTCAAGCGGGCAGACGGAGGACATGAGGAACACGGGAACAGAGAAAGAGAGGGAGACCGAGGAGTGGCCACTGTAGAGATTATCTATATTTTATGGACCTCTCAATTAGAGTCAGTGTTCATGGGTGAGAGGTTAGGGAGCAGTCCCTGTCTACACTGCCCACCCTGTACTGTGGAACCCCTTACCTTTTCCCTCCCCCAACCCCCTGTACACAATAGGATTTCTGATTTTAATTCACCTGGGTGGGGGCTTTTCAAATCTTAATGAATAAGAGGCCGCTGTAGACCCCTGACAGCACTTTGAGGTAATAAAATTTCTTATACAGTATGTGATAATGGTGTTATTATAAATGTGAGAACAAGAATAATAAGTAAAGATGTAGTGGGATGCCTCATTCAGCACAGATGGCACTGAAGACTTAGATACATGGAAAATAACAGTACCAGATTAGCCCTTTTGTGTGATTTCAGCTACTGTTTCAAACTGAATCATCTTAACACATAAGTGGTGTGCAAATGTATATCTCAAGGTATAAAAAGCAGCATATTTTTGATTATCTGTATCAACATGCCTCATCTTAACCTTTAAAACTACATCCATAGTCACCGTCTCATCACATGTACAAGGTACATAGTTTCTCCAACTTAGTCAGCAGTGATCGACTCGTTCATTGGTTCACACCGTATGACTAACATATTCTATTATTTCTTCCAATTATTAGATTTTTACTGAAGAACAGTTATATAGTGCAAATGACAGCTTTAGGCTACACTGAAATGCAGGGATGTGCTATCACCCTGAAGTTAATAGCTTTTTGTGATTTCAAATATAACCATGGCTAGATGTGTTTCAAATTAAAGTAGTAATTGGAAGCTAATAAGATGACTTATGACTTTAAGAAATTGTATCTGGGAATCTCTCATCAGCTTAGTTTCCGTCAGGTTAGGAGACACAACAAGAACTATGAGGATGTCTGTTTAGATCGTGTGTTGGTTTGGTTGTTCACATATATCAGGTGTGGCTGTGGTGTGGTTCAGGGACCTGTCTCATGCAACCGCTTTTTAAGCAGTGCAGTCAAAGGGGGTATTTTTGACACATGTGCACAATTTGTGCAAAATAATAGATAGAGTAAATCCCTGGATATGGTCCTTGCTTGTCATGTGGTCACACCCTGATGGGAATAGAAGTGATTTTCAAGTTTCCAGGGAACAAGCAGGACAAAGTACATATAACAGAACAGCACGCCACGATGAGAGTTTAGGTTCCAGGAATACAAATTAACAAGCCTATTACTTGTTTCTCTGTATACCTTACTATTTTATAATCCCTGTTAATGTGTGCGGTCAGTGAAGAAGTATTTTCTACACAAGACAAACAGACTGTAGCTTTAAGGTTTATTAGCACTGATGCATCTAATCCCACTGATGGGTTTAGTTTCTTTTTTTTTTCCAGTAAAGGCTGCAACAAGTGAGACTCGGCTTATCCTTTGTATTTCCAGTGTAAGGCTCTACTTTTGCCTCAGCATGTAGATTGCTATTACAAGATTCTGTGTAATTCTGTCAGGATTCTGACTAATCTGTTTTTTCAGACAGGTACCAGACACCTAGATGATATGTTTCCTCTCCACAGTATTGTGGTTTATATCAGAGTACTACAGTTCATATATTTGGGTGTTCGAAAACTGTGAAAGAATGGTATAGAAAACTAGAAAACATGGTGTATGACATACTACGAAATGTGTACAAACTCAACAAACATATTTGACTTTAAACATAAGGACCTTTTCTTGTGAGCCCTTCTTTGCACTATCTGTACAATTACAAGGTATGGTTTCTCTCTTTCTCCTTCTAACCCAGCTGGAAGCTCCATCTGCTAGGTTAAGGCTTGTCTGATGCTCCCCTGTGGCTCATTTAACCAGGGAAGGAAGCAGAGGATAGAGGAGAGGAGAAGTGGATATAGAGGCTGAAGTAATAGACAAATAATTAAAGAGAGGTTGTATAAGGTTCTGTTAGTGAAATAAAAAAATAAAAAGAACAACCACCAATCAAAACACAATCGTCTAAAGCATGCAGGATAGGACAAGATCTGGTCAAATGGAGAGAATGAGTACACTTACATGCTCAAAGGAAACCCAATTATTGAGCGAAATCTGGTTATTGTGTGCATGGATGTGAATGTTACAAACGGTTTACTGTTAAGCAATGGAAAGAGACCTATTTAAACTTTTCACTTTTACTCAGACTTTGAATTGAAGGATACATTACCTTATATTAATGATGCTTCCTTTCCTACAAACATAGCTGCTACAGTGTATTCTTTGTGTCTGAGGTTTTTGTCCATCCAGTCCAATATAGACAAAACCATAGTCTAGAAATTTGTCTTAAAAAAACACGTGAACTATCTTTGTCTTCACCGCTTATTCCACCTTAGCAGTGCAGGTTTCTCGCAATGTGGCATTTAAGATAATCAGGTTACTGCTCAAAGCCGAGAATATCCATGCAAATCAAATGCACTCACTGGGATAGATAGGCCAGGTGGTCTCTAAGGGGAGCGATAAACATTGTGAGCGTGGATACCTTATAGGATTTAGTACATGGCCCACTTGGTGGTCACAGGGGTTAAAGGTGAAACCTAAAGGCCAATAGTCATTAGTTCCCCAAGGAAGGATGTAATACACGCATGGCCTTGAGCTCATCCAAGCATTTTCCGTCCTCTGTCTCCCTTTTACACATATTGTAGAGCAACCTTGAGAATGCCTGCTGAATTTCTGGCTTTTCTTTTTTTTTTTGCTTTCTTTGGCCCTACCAAGCTTCCTCAAACTCACTGAACAATTACTGCTATAGGAAGCACAGAAATGAAGGAATCTCTTTATCTCTATTTCTGCTGTGGGAAGAGACCTGGTGCTCAGGGGTACAAGATAGACTGTGTGTGTGAGAGAGTGTGGGTGGATGATGGTAAACCTTGGGTCAGGGCCCGTTCTCTCTTCTTAATGCTTAAGGAAGCTAGCAGGAATAGCTTCAGCGAGCACTTAAGGGTATGCCCTGGGCTAGGATTACCATGGGCTGGGAATTAGGGAGGGAGGCAAAGGTCGGAGGGCTAAGTGTGTATGGGGGTGTGTGTGCGCTCGTGTTTGTGTTTAGATGCTGATGTAAGGAGAGATTAAGTGTATTTTGTCATTAGAGTGTAACGGGTTCAGGGAGTAATTCATTTTATTACAACCTGGATCTTACTGTAGTAGTTTTATATTATTCTATTTTGTATTGACTGCGAAACCATTATAATTCTAAAGTCTGCTGCTAAAACTGGGAAAACAGCGACAGCGGCGGAAAAAGACACAAACATATGATTGGACAGGCTGCGCACAAACCAGCAGTTTACTTAGATTATCTATACCGTTTCATTTAGAAGGAAAAAAAACTGTAAATGAGCACATCCAAACAACAACCACATCCAAATTACACATAAAAACTGAATGCGTGCATAATTAGCACACCATACACAGTTAATGTTGATTATTGGAGTCAGTCTGTAAGATGTGGTAGAAGTACACTAGCAAATTCTAATCATGGGGTTTATGCACTTAAAGATAAAAGGGATGATAAAGCAAAATGCACGTGGATTACGCTTCTCAACCTTAGCAGGAGAAAGCGCCGTATAATTTGTCATTCATTCATGCACAGCTGGCTGTAGCTCAGGTGCTGCCTGGATGTCATTGTCTCGTTTGAAAACAAAATTCTTTGTTGTGAAATACCTGGCACTTTCATCCCTTCATATAAGAGCCATACGCTTGGATTAAAGAGCTGCAAGGGATCATTAATGTATACGATGAATGGACTGTATGTTGATCCTGTTAACTTGTTCAGTATAATCTTGAATTTAACTTTCAAGAAGGATTTGTCCAAGTTAAAAAAAAAACAACCAAAAACCAAAATTCCAGTTATAATTAAGCAGAATAATCCTTTAATATCTACCAACATTCAGTTGCTTTCTAAGTGAGGTAGTGTAGGTCTTCACTTTGTAAAAGTTTGTTTCTCGTGGAATTTGTTTGGATTTCTTTGCAGCAGGTCTGACACACAGATGAGGTGGGTGGCACTGGTTCAAACTTGGAAAACAATCTGATTTGAGTTCAGGTCCTTTCAATTTGCCAAACACTAAACAGAACATCAGCTGACCTCGGTAAAGCCGCAGTGCCGTGTCTAACAGTAATTTATGCGACTGAAACTGATCTAAGTGTAGATCTATACCTCGTGGCAATGTCACAGAGTGGGCCTACCTTCAGCAATAATTTGAGGCCTAACAAAGTATAAGCAGAGATGAGCTGCTGTAGCTCCGAGGCAATGGAAGTGCTGATCTGAGAGCAGTCTCGGAGGCCGGCTGAGGAGAGCTGCAGCTTTGGGCTCTGGTGAGTAGTGAGAAATTAATTAAGAGTGAAACAGCAGCAGGAGGGAAGATAGGAGGGAGGGTAGCAGAGGGATTGAAGGAGAGAAAGAGCATGAGAGAGACAGAAAGAGAAGGAGAGAGCGAGAGAGAAAAAGGAGCCTCTGGGAGTGGGCTTCCTGGAGGATCAAGACTATTATTGCTATTATCATTGTCTAATTTCCCCTCCTTTGCTCCCTCCTCCCATCTTCCTCATTTCATCTGCCTCTCCCTCTTCTCCCCATTACAATTTTTTTCTTCTCCTTGTCTCCTTTTCTAGCCAACCTTCCCTCTCCCCCACCATCCTTCTCCTTCTTTCTCTCTCTCTCCTTTCCTCTCTATTCTGGCCTTCAGTGTGAGGACAGGCTGCTAGCCAACGGGTGCTTCAGAGGAGAGAGAGAGCAAGCGAGAGCCTAATGAGATGTCTTTCGCCTCCGTCTAGACTGGACCAATCCTCTCAGCAAAGAATCACCACCACCACCACACCGCACTCCACTGTATGAGACACCGTATCCTGTCTGCCTGCCTGGTGCTGCTGCTGCTGCTCCTCCAGCTCAGAGAATAGCAAAAGGCAAGGTTTGTGTGTGCAGACAGTGTGTGACTGAAGGGTGCATATGAGGCAGTGTGTCTAGGAGGTGTGTGGAAGCAGTATGGAAAGGCACTGGTATGGCCTCTGTATGTGTGCTTCTGAGGGGTACTTGTGGGGAATGCCTGTGTGTTTCTCCTGTTTGTGAGTGACAGTGTGTGCCGCTGTCAGTGTGCTATCCCTGTAATTCAAGTGTGTGAGATACTGGCCCTTAGGTAGACAATATTATGATGGATGCCCTCATACACACACCCTCCTCTGCTGTGATTGCCTGTTAGGGCTCTACTCTCACAGACTGAAAAAAAAAATCTGCCCTCCAAATCCACAAGAATACCCATTCTGCTTGCAGAGGCCCCATTTCATGTCCTGATAGGCAGGCCCATGGCAGATCTCCAACACAGGAACCTCTAACACCAGGGGGGCCGCTGTTGTTTTGAAGAGACCTCTCCACTGGCAAAGTCACTAGAAGTACCCAGTTTGTGTGTTTGCTAATATGCATTTTGTTTTAGTTATCCTATAGGATGCTTCAGTATTTCCCAAATTAAAAGTAAACATCCACCAACTATGCATGTTCTGTCCATATGTGACTCCCAAAGTTCCCACACTGAAAATGAGTTCAGTCATTTCAATCAAATGAATAAATAAGTGAGAGATTTATTCATATAGAGCTTATTATATATCAGCTTAAAGACGGTCACTCTTTAAATCTGTACAAGTGTACTCTAAAAACATTTATTTATTTACTATTTATTATTTGTTTTGTTTTTCTATTTGTTAATGCCAGTGTCAGTTACAGTCTTCTAGGGATCTGCAGCTCAGGGCATATGTTCTGTTTCTTTTTTTATTCTTTCCTTTTTTTGGTAAAGAAAATAATCATTCTGTGATGAATAGTGCCCTTAAACCCATATTCACAATGAATATATAAAAAATATTTTAAAAAGATGCATTGTCAGCAAGACAGCGTGATAGAATTCAGCAGACAGTATCAATAGTTTCCATTCCTGATAACAAAATAAGTGAAAACATGTAACCCATGTCGTGAATTAGCATATTTTTGCAAATGCTCAGTTGCGTCTCAACATAACACAGAGCAGATTTATTTTTTGCCAGTGTGACACTGTTGTTATAATAACCATGTCTAAAAAAGACCATTAACCATTTAAAGTCTGAATTGAATAAAATTCAATTAAAAAAAAATCGAGTGTTTATTCAATCTTCTGACAAAATAAATAAAAAAAATCATGTCATATTTTAATCATGTCATATTTGCTAATTAGTTTTTTTTTGTTGCAGTTTATAGCTTAAAAATGCTTTCTGCAATTTATTTGAGTTTTTTTTAGGGGGAAAACAAATCACACTGATGATGTAGAAGTCTCAAAAACTCATAAAAACTCATGTATCAACTATGATACACTTGGCGTTAACAGGTTAAGGAGCCACTGAAGGGGTAGCTGTTAGCATCTAGCATGCTCCTGTGAAGGCAACGGGCTTCATATCGCCTGTCAGCTCGGTTCCCTGTGGGGTTGAGCTGTGAAAAGCGGTAGCTTATCTCACCAGAGGCCTTCCTCTTACTCTTTCTTTGTCTCTTTACATA
Source organism: Benitochromis conjunctus (assembly GCA_015052645.1). Lineage (NCBI taxonomy): Eukaryota > Metazoa > Chordata > Actinopteri > Cichliformes > Cichlidae > Benitochromis > Benitochromis conjunctus. The sequence goes on from VOQK01015938.1 coordinate 20,647, forward strand.
GGTTTTATAATAAGAAGCTCTTGTCAGGCATCTCTTATGGTAACCTGGTCACTGAATGCACACTCTCTGTTCATTAAAGTGCCACTTTGGAAAGGTCAAAGAAACGAAGGGGTAACGAGAGAGAGAGAGAAATGAAAGGGAGCTGTGGGTGAGAAAGGGAGAGAGTGGAAGAGAGACAGAGAGCTTGTTAGCAGCCATGCTGAAAGTCTGCTCCACTTATTCAGCTGACTGAGAGGCGCCGCCTTTTTTTTTTCCCCAAAAAAACTCTTCCTCACTGTCTCTGTTTTATCCCCACACCCTCCCTCCCGCCCTCTCTTCTCCAAGGCCTGTTGGTTCCAGGTGACAGGATGACTGAGGGTCAAGCAAGACTGCACATTGGGTAACTCACCTCGCTCACATGAGAACACACACATTTACTGTCTCTATCCCTCTGCGAGACACACATACACACACAACATGCTCGCTCACTGGGCTTTCGACTGCAGGCCTCATTAACTACACTACAGCTGCCCCTGTTTTAGAGACGCTCCTCAGCACGCTGTCTCTCTCTCTTGCTCTCTCTCTCTCTCTCCCTCTCTCTCTATCCCTGTCTCCCACAACCACACACATATTTAAGCTTCCTCTGTCTTTGTCTCCTGCAGCTAAATACACACACACACACTGCCAGAAGCACAGATATTGTCCTTCACAGCATTGCTCTCCTTCCTCAACTTTCTCTTATAATGCTACAATTATATTAACAAATAACAATAATAACAAAATTCATGATTTTAGTTCTGATTTTCAGATTATCAGAAGAAAAACAAAATACATGCTCTAAACAACATGCTTCCAAGTTTTCAGTAATAGTGGGAAATTGTTAGCCACAAATAAAATCTTCAAAACAATTTGATGGAAAAAAAACCTAATAATAAGTAAAGGCAATTTTTCAACAAACATAACATCACAGACTCAACAGCTACCATACCAAACCACGCTAAATATATGTGATGATTATTAGACCAGTCTCAGTATTCTTATGGGTTAGTTTCTTGTCTTCTAATGTTACTTAATAGGCCTGTTTGTCTTTGGGGTTTTCTTTAGCTTAAGTTCAAGAATATGTTTTGTACAAAAACTGTATTGAGAGCTACACTGAGCTACTATAGCAAAGAGACTGAGGTATTCTCTATGTATGAATGGTCCATTTAATTTTGAAGTCCAGGTTTTATGTATCTGGATAAACATGTTGTTAATCACCACATTCAATCTGAAATAAATGTAAAGGGTCTTATATTCAGTTATTATTTGGGGGTTTATGCCACTATAGCCCCTTTAAAGTAAAAGAAAGAAGAAAAAAGGCAAAAAACATTCAAAAGCAGTCCAAAACATCATAAACTGGAGTGGATTCTTCCATCCATGTTTTTATTGTACTTTTTTGTTCAAAGTACTGCATGTGATGTTCACTTGCAGTATGCCAATAGTGCCAAAAGAAATATAAAATAAGCTTAAAATGGCAATGATATTGTAAAAAAAAATGGTAGGCTATAACTGGTGACCTTCAGGTGATGAGGTCCTTCACACACTGGAAATGCTTTCCAACATCTGGTTTGCACTGAAGGCTATCAACCGTCCACCACTGTAAAGCAGGGCTGTACACTGAGCGCTCTGAAACTTGCTGTGCATTAATTTTTCACTCCTCCTTGGTGGTTGGTTCAGAAAAGGACATCAAAAGATATGTTATTTATCCAGAAATCACCACAGCATCGTGCGTCATGAATACATTAACAGTTTGCATCTGTGCATGACTGTGTGCCTGTATCTATGCTTGTCCCCTGGGATCTAGCATGGCCTCAGCAGAAACAGCGCTTATCTCCTGCGATCGAGTCTGATGCTCTAAAGCTGCTGCCATCAGCCACAAACTCATTAATTACTCTTTAGTATCAAGCCATAATTAGAGACACCAATCAGGCCCCCGCTCTGCCAGAGCTCCTCGCCTACCCCCTCCCGCCATCCCCAACGCCTCCCGTTCCCTATTAGCACTCCACACCTTACTGTGTGCAAGTGAGTTAAGCTAGTTGCGGCGCAGTAGCACAATGCTGCAATGAGCTCCCCCATGTGTAAGATTAGGCCGCATGCGGTTAGATAGGAGAAGAAGAAGAGGGAGGATGGATGAATCAGGCTCGATGTGTGTTGGCAGGAAATAATGAAGTAAGAGAGGAAGGAAAGCCAGAGATAGTGAGGTGAAGGTGAGAAGAAATGCAAGAGGGAGATGAGGTGATGTTGGAGCTCAGGTGGAGCATTAATTTGCCATTAATTATGTCATCATCGCTTTGGGTCACCCCCCTGCTGCACACGCACAGCTCTCCTTGTCTCCCACTCCTGATGAGTGGATCACGGCAGAGGGGAAGAGAAAACATCTGATTAAATCTGTCTTGTCTGTCTCTGCACTTAGAAGAGGGTAAAATGGGGACAAGAGCTAAGAGTTAGGAGGGCGATGGTTGGGAGTTTTAAGGACGGTGATAGGTTTAATAATGTGTGAAGGAGAGCGACAGGAGGATTTCCTGGTAGGTCATTTTCCTTTCATCACACAAAAAAAAAAATCTGTAGTCTAAGACACCCAAGGGATGTTTGACGCGTTACATAAAGCAGTTTTATTTTTAAAGGCACTTTGAAATTAATTTATGGAGGCTATTTTTGAGATATAACTAATGACAATGTGGCCTTTGAGAGCGATTGTAGGTCTTCTGCTTACATGATGGGTACAGCTTTAGATGAATGGCCATGCAACAAACTAAACACATTTCCAATGAAGGAAGTGACTGGAAGAGAATTTCAACAAAGTAGACTAGCATTACCTTTTTAATCACAATAGCGAAAGTAGAGAAGTATACACTCTACTGGCTGCACTCGACTTAGTGGCGGTCCTGGTTTTGTGCATCACTATCATGGCTTACAGGGACCCTTAATGAAACTGAGCCATCATTAATTACACCTGTAATTTATTTCTTTTCGTACTGTGACAAGACAAAATAAAGTATCTGCTTTGTTAAAAGGCCTATTAGCACAGAAACAAGGGAACACAGATCATCCAGCTTGATGACGATATGGGACAACTCGTGTAAGCGTTCCCGAAATGCATGTTTAAGAGTATACTTGGAAAGTAGCTGTTAAACTTTTTTTTAATTTACAGATCATTGAACTGAGAGCCCACCTATGCCCCCCAGCAATCATAGAGAGGTGAGCAAGTCTTGATAGGGATCCAGTCAGGATCTTAGTTATGGACACTCTCGCAAGAGGAAGCTCAGACTTTGAAGTTTAATGCAGATTGTCAGCTCTCTAAGCCACACATTAAACCTTTACTTGAAGACTTCTGGAACCCCTTATGCACACAATGTTTCATATTCATCCTTTTGGATTTAATCCAAACTGCAGCAGACTTCTTATACAAGCCTTCAAGCAATGGTTGAAGTAGTTTGCACAGTGCCAAAATGAATTTGGAAAAGACAATATCCTGTTTTAGAATGAGATGTCATTTGTTTCTCATTAAAGATAAACACTGTTATCAAGCTGTTTCAAGATAATTGGTCTTGAGATATCTTAGAACACTATTCAATTTATTTTTTTAGCTTGAGGCCGTTTATTTGGTGGTCAACACTGTGATATCCTAAAATATCTGATCTTGAGACTTACTTCAAGAAAAAGTTCATTACCTGGACAGATTTACTCTTTGTGGTTATTGCTGAAACATAAAGGAAGAAGTAGATCCATAGCCAAAAGCACAAGCACGCAAAAGTCCCATTAAAACTCCCAAATTGATTGACAGGTCTTTTAATACAGGGACCAACATTAGTCAACAACTGAATCCAAGTTATTAATGTTTGCTGGTGCTCAAAGGTTTGTTTACATCAGTATGAGGAAAATTGAAGCCATCCCAACTAATGCAAAGACCCCGCTGCAATGTAGTTTATAGAGCCTAAAAACTAAATGGTGAATCACTGTATGATTTCTGTGAGACACACTGGACTAAAATTACTTTATATTTATTGCATTAAAAAATGTCCACCTTATCACCTTTAACATGTTGTCTTACTTTTGTCCAGGTCTCTTCAGCACCAGAGCTGTTAACTGTTCTTTCAGTAGTAAATCCAAGGACTTACTTTGAACTTCTGACAACACTAACCTTTTGCCTTTGCTCAAGGTCTCTTTTTGGTGAACACCTGTTCTTTGACTATAGACTTTGATCCTCTGCTTGCATCTTGTAACAGCTAATACACATTACCAGTGCATATTATAACCTTTCAGGCATCACCCCCTTGTGAAAACATTGAGTACTGAGGCATCTTATGGCCTAATCATTAGCGTCCAGCAGACCTTGTTGGATCTGCCCTTGGTTCCTGTCTCTCTGTAGACCAATACAGACAAAAATGCGACTTTTTTTTTTCTCTTTTCTTTTTAAAGAAAGGACCATGTCTCAAACCTTTGATCCTTTGAATGGTGGTTGTCTCTAAACTGTCTTTCAGTAGTGCTTAAACTTAAGGGCAAATCATAGCTTTCAGAAGGATCTCAGAAATACAGAGCACAAAGACTGCTTTTGGCCATAGTTTACCAGCAGATTCAAGTGAAATGCTCCCTTTTAATTCCTTTAAATATCAATGTACCTTTCAACTGTCCTTGCTCTTCACTTTGTCTAGGGTGAAGCATGATGCTAACAAAACTTAATGGTTTGTGCTTTAAAAATTTCATCTGTTTTACCCCTCAATTTAACAGCTCTGCAAGCAGCAGCATTGGTTTGGTGACCTTTTAGAGGTGTTAAGTTTTTTTCTTTTTGCTCAACAATCTTTGGTCACCTTCAGGACAACACTACTACTGACCAGGAAGATGTCACCAGTGTTTTAATCCTGTCTTTGTGATCATTCATCAACACGTTATGCAATCTGTATACTTTCAGACAGTTTAACCTTTAAATTAGACATCATTTTATGTATTTTTGGAGCCTAGCTACATCCTAAAATGTTATGAGTATAAATCAA
>VOQK01015938.1:26458-36969 GCA_015052645.1 Benitochromis conjunctus
TATATTTTTCTCATTCTCTCTACTTCTCACATTTTTCCCTCCAGAGAAGCTCTGCCAAGTGGAGTCAATTAAAACTGTACATCTAAGTGAGAATTGTCTAAGTGTGTGTGTGTGTGTGTCTGTGTGTATGGTTTCATAACTGTGCTGTGTGCTTCTTTGTATAAAAGTGTGAATCTGTGGTATTTTCAAATTTGTGTTTGTGAATGTGCATGTCTGTGTGTGTCTGTGTGTGTGTAAAAGAGTATGTGTAGAGGTAGAGGCTCCCTTGGGACCTGGCAGTATGGCGCTGTAGCGCTGCACACTCCTCCTGTGAAAACGCCTCCAATGGGACCAGGACAGCTGTGGCCAACCTATACTGCTTTGTGGGCCATAACAAGCATTATGACACACAACCACACACATACACGCACACACCTATTACTCCAATCCTGGAAACTCTGTCTGGCTGCCTGGGTGCCTCCTTGTTTTGTCTGTCAGGAACTATCTTTCTCTCGCTCTCTTTCGTTCTGTCTCTCGCACGCACGCACACACACACGCGCACACACACACACACACAAACGTTCACCCTATCTCTCGCTTTCTCATCCATTCTCTAGCACAAGTGATGCTTCCCTGCAATTGTGATTTTACATTTTTGGTGCCCACTTCCCACACACAGTCACTTGGTGTCGTGGTCAAATGCTGCCAACAGGGGTTGTCACCCCTTTCTGAAAAGAGTTAATAAGGAAACGCAAGGAAAAAAAGATTTTGCAAGCAGCTCACACATATTCGACTCGTCAGTTACTGCATACAAGCACGTGAGAGAAAAAGCAATTGACAAACAGAAGTAGCTCAGGAAAACCCCCCTTCAGACTCACTAAATTGCAAGGAAAAGGTCACTTTGTTGTGTTTTTGTGGGAAAAAAAAAAAAAAAATCATTCTACTTGGTCATATTTAAACAAATGTGACAACAGAGACATTGTTTTCTTCGCATTTCATTTATTTAACAGTCACCAGATGATGAGATACATTCTTTTAAAAAAAAGAAATAGACAACAAAACTGATATTATTTTGAGATTTTAAAAACTATTATACAATTTTTTTTAATATATAGATTTTGTACAAAATAAAAGTCAGTAAAAGGGTCAGGGGGAGTGACATCTTAAAAAACAGACAAAAAGAGGAAGGGACAGGCGTTGACTCAAACGATTACCACATTTAGGAGTGACAAAGACCAATCTCTTTCATAAATAAATAGAGGAAAATTAGACATCATATATAGCTATCTTTCCAATAGCAGGGCATTGATAAACGTCTGTAGCATAGGATATAACATAACCGCTTTGTGAGGCCCAGTTGCTTATAAAATTTCACGCATTTTCCGCTCAGAGATTAAATGGAACCAGTGCGCTAAAAGCCCTGAAATAAAGGTATTTACCTCAATAATGGGTCTGATAGTCTGTGCCATGCTTGACCTTTGGCTCTAACAATAACCCCCCCACCCCCACCCCTGCACTCCTTCTTTTCCTTTGTGTGCCGTACTTTGTACAGACCCAGTGCGGAGAGTCTCCTTGAGGGAATTAGAGAATAGGGGTGTCCTCTTTTCTTCTCTCTCTCAAGGCCAGTGAGAAATTAACTGCAGACTCCCCCTCTCACAAACGCAGAAAAAACTGAGCAGAGCACATACGGGAGGGGTGCACGCTGTTGAAGCTTTGGAAGGTCATACTGCGCTACTATGGATATTTCAGCACTGTCTTCATCAGTCCTTACAATTTCAACAGTACAACAACAACTACAAGACAACAGAATAAACACACAAAAAGTGGATGTGGATGGCTGTGAAGCATTACAACCCTATCAGACACAGACTCATGCCACTGAGATTGGCTGATTGTTTTCTCCTTAAACATCCCCCTTTTCACCTGTTTGAGTATTTGAAGCGCAGGGTATAAGCACTGAAAACATGGGAACAAGGGAACTAAATGGAGACAATGGAAACGATTTACAATAGGAGTACATGACCTGTTTTGAGACGCAAACATCCAAGAGGAATGGAAACTAAGGCTGATGATTGATCCCACTACAACAACAGGCTTTTTGTTCTATCTTTGTCTCCGTCTTTTCTTTTTGTTTACCCATTTTGAGCAGGCATGTGGCCAGTGACATTGGCCCTTCTCAGAGCAGGACAGCAGGCAGAGTGACTTGGCGTTAATCACCATTTTGTCTCACTTTCTTGGCGCATTAAGCTGGAGAAGCAAGAGGTGGCCCGGGCAGCCGAGGTGAGAGATGGGAGGACAACACGTTAGCCTCTCAATAATGACACATCGCTGCTGCATCACTTTGGAGATTAAAAGCAAGATGCTGAATTTCAATCAACCTACATTAATGGCTTGGTGTGAGGAATGGTCACTTTGTCTCCACTCGCAGACAGAGGAGGAGAGAGAGGGAGACTAGCACAAGAGGCCCAGGTGAGACAAGGTGATATGACATTTTAATTCACCAAATTGCGCGCTAGCCACTAATGATAGAATCCATTTAACGACACAATGACAATATTCTTGAACCAATGGCAAAGAAGCCGAACAACAAAATGTTGCATCCGAGAGAAAAGTCAAAGCGCAAGACTATAGCTATAAACAACAGGGCTGCTGATGTATGATAATTATGTGGAGCTTAAGAATGAGTGGATGTGAATCTCTGTCAAATGATGAACTGGCTTCTGATCAGACCTCTATTTAAGCCTAGTGTACTATTGAATTGTAGCCAGTCTTGAAGGATATTGCATTAAATAATATATTAATTTAAGGTATAAAAAAGTGATAAGAAATGCCTAAGATCTTAAGCTACCTCTACATTTGAAAACTCAAGGCTCCAATCACATGTAACTGAGAAATGTTTCTGTCAGAAACAATTCTCCCGACCTTTAAAAATGACAGTATATAAGCAAACGACTCCTATTTTATCAGTTCATAAATCTGACACTTTATTAGTAGGGCTTGTTATTCCTCATTTGTTCTTGTCAAATACTGAAGCCACCTTACAAAACATGCCAAGCTCTGCCTGAGCTGCTCTGTGAAGGCATTACACCGTGAGATGTGACCCACTTGCAATAAAGTGCATTCAGAGTTCAGTTCTCATGGTAGATGAGAAGCGATGTTGGGCAAGCACAGCTGAGAGATTGTCATCACAGTATAGCTGATTTGAGGAAAACCTTAATGTGACATGAACTAGAGGGGGATCTTTAAAAACAAAAAATGGGGGGAGGGGGGATGACAGTGGAATTGTCAAGACAACAAAGAGACATGGGAGTGTGGATCCTATAGTCTTTGTGTCAAATCAGGAATGTCACAGTTGAGCACAGTGCTTCATGAGGAGGGCCGTTCTTTCTGAGGGTTAGACGTGTTGTTCTTGACTTTACCCAGGCACCCAGCTCTGGTTGCTATGGGCTTGCTGTGGACCAGCCAGTCCACTCATTCCCATCCCCATACCCATAGTCACACCCATTCCCATACCCATGCCGATGCCCACACCTTGGGCTAAGGAGCAGTCAAAGTTAAAGTCCATCTCCTCCCCAGAGTCCATGATGTCATGGAGGAGGATGGACTCCACATCGCAGTCTAAGCTGCCATGGAACATGTCAATGTCCAGGTCAGCTGGTAGTCTCTCATGGGGGTGAGGTTGGTGATAGCCGTGGTAGTTGCTACCAGCGCTACCACTGCCCATCCCAAGGCCATGGTGATACGGTCCATTACTCATGCCTTGGTGTTGTGGGTCTGGGTAATGGTTGTGACGTGGGTGGGGAGCTGTGGCAACATGACAGGAGTCCTGGGGCATGCCGAGCATACCTGCTGGATTTGGGGGGAGGGTGGTAGAAGCAGGAAGGTGGGCATGTGACGGGGGGCTGTACAGGTAAGGAGCTTTGTGGTTGTAGGTCTGCAACTGATTGCTGCTGCCACGTGGGGTCAGGGCAGCAGCCCGGGGTGGTGTGTGGTTATGGCTCTGGCTGAGGCTGTGACCATTGTGAGTGAGGCTGTGAGGTGAGTTGTGGTTGGTTACATTGTTGTGATTATGACTGGGAGTATGGCTGTGAGTTCTGTTATGGCTATGAGCTGAGCTGTGACTATGCGGTCCATTGTGGCTGTGGCCATTGTGGAGGCCGGGGTGGTGGCTGTGATGGTTGGATCCAACTCCATTAGTAGCTTGATTCATCAGAGAATGGCTTTCCCTCTCCTGTCCCAGCATCATGTCCTTGGGACAGTATTGCTGTCCAGCTGGACCCCCTGTTAGCAGACTCTGAAGGGCATTAGTGCTTGAGTATGCCCGCATGGTTCCAGAGAAACTGGCTGGTTTGTTCTCCTGAATGGTCTGCATGGGTGAGTGGTGACGCAGCATCCCCATACCTGTTGCCCCATAGACAGCTGAACCATAGGAGCCCTGTCCTTTCACTCCAGAATTGTAGTGATAGACAGCAGTTTGGTGCTTATGTCTGCCAATAGCTTGATGCTGCTGGTGTTGCTGCTGCTGTGAACGATGATGATGATAACCATCCTCCATCATCTGTTCATCCAGACTGATGGCACCCGTCAGGTTAGCCAGCTGAGGCAGCTGCTCAAGAGGAGGACAGTGATTTCCAGCACCCATGGATGGAGAGCGTGCACTAGTTGGCGACGGGTAGAGGTGAGGGGAGGTGGAACAGGACAGGCCGCCCTCCTCTGGTTCCTCTGGTTCTCCCTCTGCGAGGATGGGTGACAAACGCCCACTAAGGGTAGAAGCTGATGAACTAGCCCTGGAATGGAGGTCTGTCCAAGCATCAAACTCTCCATCTGTTCCAGATGCACCTCCAGGTCCTGGGAGGCCTTTCTGTGAAGGGCTGCCATGATCGGGGGAGCTCTGGAGCCCCACACCAGTAGACCCTGCTCCAATCCCAGGGCGGCCAACCCTTTTGCCTCTGATTCGGCCTTTGCTTTTTAGGTATTTTGTGCTGTTGTCCATAGAGACTGCTCGTCTCCGCGGGGCTTTGCCCATTTTTCCTCCATCTGGATTGAGCATCCACCAGGAACTCTTCCCTGTACCCTCATTCTGCACTCGGATGAAGCGTGTGTGAAGGGACAGGTTGTGTCGGATTGAGTTCTGCAGAAAGATAAAAGAGAAAGAAAAATATCAAACTAAACTGTAAAATATATTATGTCATTTACTATTTATGTAAAAATGTAAACAATTTAAATAAGGGAAATGTGCATCAGATTTAGATTAAAAAGCTCCAAATCAAAATACGATTTTTTTTTATTACATCAAGTATTGAAGTCAACATTGAAGAAACCCCTAATCACAAGCACAGTTGTCACTACTGCATATAAACCATCCAGTCCATACATGATGACTCACGAAAAATTATCAGGTTGCTTCCATTCCCAATATTAGATGCACGAAACACACAGAAGTAGATACTCAAACCTCTGTGCAATCAGTGTCAACTAAAATCAGAAAATTTAGAGCTCACTGAAAAGCAACATGCTGAAATAACAGCTACAGCTGGCATAAAGCAACACCCTGTCAGTCTAATCCCACCTGAAATGACCGAAGACTCAGACTTTAGACATTCTCCCTATGTACGTCAATCCTCCCACTTTCATTTCCATCAATCCATCTGTCCTCCTCTACTTCTGCTTTTAGCTGGGCTGATGTAAACCACTGAGGTTAGCTGTACTGTATGTTTGAAGTTGGTGCCAGTCTGGCTTAGTGCCAGCTCTGTCTCGTTCCTTCACGTAGGTTGAATGGGGGGGGTGTATCGCAAGATTGAGCCAGGAGGAAGGCGGGCTAATGGATGTATCTCACCCTCTGACAGACCTTCACTTCCTATCTCCCTTTCCCTCCCTTGTTCTCTCTTTATCACAGTCCTGTATTTCTTTTTTGTCACTAAATGCTTCATATTTCAACTTGTCTCAATTTTCCTTTTTCCTATTTTACACACTTCTTTGAACGCAAGTCATTTCCCACTTCTGCCTTCAATCTCTATGCCTTCAATTGTACAGTGTGCCACCAATTACTTTCCCATTATCCTCTACACTGGCATGGGTTGGGGTTAGCCAGTGACTCGGTCATTCAAAGGATATAGTTTCTTTTTTTTATAAATCATTTATATCTCAAGGGTTGCTGAATAATAATGATTTCCGAGTGTCAGGGAATCTGTTGTTATAAGTCTGCTGTTTGTAGTACATAAGTAATTTAGATGTTCAAGCAGGACAATAATCAAAAATCAAAAAGCATCTCCTGCAGTTTGGAAATATACACATACAATGGATTGTTTCGGACTGAGGGGTACTCACACCACCATCTTCATTATGTTGCAGATTATTTGTATTCAGAGCGAATTGCACGGCAGGGAAACAAATCAAATTGCGACGGTGAACATATAAACGGGAGGTGAGCTGAATTCAGGTGATCTGTGAATGCCTCCTTGGGTTATCTCGCAGTGACACCTCCAGAACTGGGTAACCATGGCAACCGGGTAAACGTGCAATGGCAGAACTATATCATATTGTGGTAAGAGTCAAGAGAGTCAGAGAGAGAAATGGAGGGAGAGTGGGGGATGGGGGAAAGGATGCAAGAGGAGGCGGCTGTTTGATGCTGCTGCTCCAACACTAAACAGCCTTTCATCTTGGCAGTGCAAGTCCGCAGGGGATGCCCGCTCCCTGCTTCTGACGGCTTCTCTACGTGCCGCGCCAACTCCCTGTCTCACCCTGGCTGGCTCATCCACCTATCATACCACTCCAAATCATCCCCCATCAAGTCCGGTGCATGCCTGAATTAAAACATATGTAAGCTTTCATGCCTTTCCACCGCGGCCGGTGGTAAATGAGGCATCTTTCAGAGAGCTGAACCACTTCATGCCACAACTCTGTGTGACCTGTCTGATTCAAATCTCGATTTATCCCCGTATGAGGGAAGAGCAGCCTCATTGAACTTGGAGGGATTTGTCATCATCCCAAACCCTCTTTATCTGATGAATCCACCTGCTAGAGAGATTTGAGAGATTTCGGATGGTGGCCAGCAACGGCATCATCATCATTACTGGCTGCTGGCTTTCGATAGTTTTCCACCACACGCTTTTTGCTGTCATCCTGTTTGCGTGCATTTGTGTGTGTGATAGAATTTAAGATTACAAAGGTTGCAGGTGGTTTCATGGTGGGTGTGGTTCTGTCTGCCTCCTGTTCTCTGAGTCAGGGGCAATTTGACCAGCCTCTGGCCCTCACGCCCCTGAAACAGGCAGTCACTGCTAATCCCTCTCCATCCCCGAGTAATCCCAGACAATCCTGGGCTAATCCCAAGTTGATTCAGGGGCACTCCCAGCTGGGTGTCTCACACAGAGCTATGCCAGGTTACCACATACACAGCAGGCTGCTTGGATATGCTATGATCCTATAGTAGCAAAAAGTAAGGGGAGTTTGATGTGGGAAATAGGGACACTAAAAAAAAAAAAAAAAACCTTATAGGATGTAGTTATAAACTACTCCAAAATGTTCCTGTGTGTATTTTTACTGGATGATTTCTGAGGCAGATGTTAACTATATTGCTAATTTCTCCAACAAATCAACTAACTGCAACTTGTGCTCTGTCCTTGAGGGTTGGCTTTGTGACATTCTTTAGCCCTATGGGTTAAAGAATAGAATAAAATTGAAAACTTTATTATGTATTAAATATTCATAAAATGGAAATTCTCTTTCAGCCCCCTGGCTTGCTGAGACAGACCGAGGAAGCCCACAGAAACATACAATGACAGAGGAACACACATCACATGCCTGGGTTCAGGACGCTACTTCCTATTCAAATCATACGCCTTTAATACAATGAGGCTAGTGGAGAAGGCTCTAAATAATGAATGAACCAGTGGGTCATGTGGAGACATCCAGTGCCTGGTACCATAATGCTGGAACGAACAAGATGGAGTCATGAGAACTGATGTGACTTTTTTGTTTCATAATCATTCAACATTTTTTTTTATTTTTCAGTTATTACAACTGAAGAGGCCCCTTGGATGCGAGGTGAAACATCACCCCGCCCCCAAAGTTACTTTCCATTAGGAATTGCATGACCTGGTTGAATGAGAAACTACACAGACATATAAAGAACATCAACCCTCATCAAATACTGTAGTAAGGAGTTAATTTGGCCACTAAATAAAAGAGGCTAAGGGTGGACCAATCAAAGCCAATTAAGGTGAACAGGGCTTTTGTGACTGCAAGGAAACAATCAGCTTGGGTTCAACTCTCATTAAGGCCCAAAACACCTGATAGCTGATTTAGACATTTAGACAAAAGATATCCAGCAACGGGATAGGACTCTTTGTCCTCAGATTAAAAGATTATGTTCTTTACGAACAAATCTCCCATGTTGACACTTTTTCCACCCTGCACAGGTGGAATAAGCAGTTGGGGGTGGGAGTTCAACTGGTTTTAAAACAGATACAGAAATCTAAAAATCAAATCTAGCAGGAACATCCTTATGTGTTCCTCTTTACTAACCTTTTCAAGAACCATTCACTTGGCTTTTGGAAATCTCACAACACCTATCAATGGCTCTACAGTTCTCCCTCCCTTCTTCCACATGCAAACTCAGTTTGATTCAGAGACTAGGGAGGCCTACTTAATGGTCAAACTCAATGACGTTTAATGCCTGTCAGTACGCACATCAACATCTGACTAACTACACAATCCACCTGCAATATGAGGCCAATACGGGTGCTCAATATTCCATGTCCCCACTGGTCATATAACAATGTTAAATCACCACAGGCTTGTGAGTTAGCTGTCTTTTCCCACTTGCATAAATTGGCTTAATGCCCAACATATCCCTCTGTTGCCACTCCCAAGATGTCAGTCAGGCATTAACATTGGGACTAGCTGTAATATGGGGGTAGGGGGTATTGTGTTGGATGCAGTGATTCATCTGGGATAACCTGATTGACTGGCATGGGTTCAGCTGTGCTGGGGGATACAGCAGGAGGTGAAGGGCCCTGGGTATAAGGGGCGGGAATATAGCGGTAGCACAAGGGGCCCCTCTAAGCCACACAAATGGGTGCCCTCAAAATGCCCCCCACTTTCCCCATCCCCCTCCATTAGGGCAACATCAGAATCCACTCAGGGTTTTTTTTCCCGCTCACTCACAGAGGAGTGAGGAAACAGGTCAAATGGTTTATAAGACCCATCTTGTGGTGAATGTGCACTCATTCAAACAGAACTTAGTGAGAAACTAAGGACTGTGAATGAGGTCTGGGAACCAGCAAAAAGAAACCACTCACCCGATTCAAACAACCTCAAGAGTGAAGCAGTGTGGTGCGCTTGCCCAGCTAAGAACACAGCAGCTGTTCTTGTAGTGGCACCGGGTAAAACCGTTTGCCACACTCGACTGGTATTACCAAACCATTTCATGCAGAATGGAGCCATTATGTATTGTCAAAGGGTATCCCTCTATGGTGCACATTCATTTGATAAGCCTAAATCAAGGGGGAGTAACAGAAGCGCTAACTGTGTTTATTGTAATGCTGTTTTTGCCTGTGCAGAAGGCAGGAGGGATCAGGGGGAGGGGAGGTTTCAACACAAGCAGTTTTGTTCAGCGCAGGAATGAGTTTTGTCAGCTAAGCCTGTCTCCAGGCTATTGGTGGAAATTAGCGCCAGCTAAATATTCGCTTTCCGTGATTGATGTCACGGCTCGCGTTGTCCCTTTGAAGGGAAATAAAGAATTTAGAGCCATGTGGATTAATAGGGACAGGGTTGGGGGAATTTTATGTGTCTGAGGGGGACTTGAAGAGCGACTGAAGGGCCTAATGGCGGCACAGATATGGCACAATGAAGCTGTGACGATATGGTGTGTCAGAGAGAAGGAAAAGACAAGTGAGACTATGACAGTGAGTACAAGAAAGAAAATTGGAAATTGTTTGCGCGGGTGTGTGTGTGAGAGAGAAAAAGAGAGATGTAGCTATTTGCCTGAGAAGCCCAGAGTCAGATGATTAAAATCCCTTTAGGAGGCTTCTTTAAGAGAGACAGATGGGCAGACAGGCCTGTTTTGGAATGCAATCAAATTGAAAAGATTAAAAAGGAGTCTCTTTTATTAGGAGGTGAGAAACAGTTACTTCTCTGCCACATGCCATCATCGCCTCCACAGCAGTGGTCACGACTGCATTGGCATGCAAGGCACATTGCAGCCCTTGTTGAAGAAGAAATAAACCTGGGATTAAGAACTGCTTCTTTCTCCGTGTATCACTGCGGGATCTCTGAAGATTGGCAGCTTTTGTAATTTCTTGTTGAAGAGCTAAGCACTGTAAGAAAAGTCAGAAACTTCAGGTTTCAATTTTTCTATCATCATTACAGGAAAGGCTAAATGCTAACTCATCAACTCGCCAATGGCCATCGTTTTACAAATAGAACTTTAACTTAATCCAAGCACCAAATGTGAACAGGTACAATTCAAATGTGCATTCCCTTGGCCGCCATTGTACTTGAATAGACCGAGTTTGCACAGTAGAGTGATTCAA
>VOQK01015943.1:4312-15560 GCA_015052645.1 Benitochromis conjunctus
AAAAATATAAAAAAATAATAAAAAACCAAAAAAAAAAAAAAAAAAAAAAAAACTTAACTGTGTTTTTTTCTTCATCAGGGAGCGTCTGTCCTCAGGATGTTGTCAGATTTCCTGACTGAAAATGTGTTCCAGCTGGGACTGAAGGTAAGGACCACAATATAAGAGAACACAATGTGCTACTATGATGGTGAGTCAACCAGCCAATCATCCTTGCTGAGGTTTTTGCTGCAATGACTCAGTCACACATGTAAAAACAGGACCGTATCTACACTGTTTCAAAAATGTACCAGAAGAAGACTTAAAGAACTGCATGCTGCATTTGCCTCAGTTAAAGTCAGTGTTCATGGTTCAAGGAAGGAGAAAATCAACACCATACCAACAGTTAAACATACTGCAGAAGGCTGCTGTATGCAGAAGGTGATCACCAGCTCAGTCTGAGGTTTGGCAGTAGCCCATATGTTCTCTATGAGCGACTAACTTAAAGGGGGAAAATTGTCTCAAGTCACTTTGCCATCTATATTCATATAGTACACTCCTAGTAAAATCTAACAGTTATAAAAGCACAATATAAAAATACATCCTAGATTGTAAAGGCAAAGCATCAAGAGAGACCCTGGTTGTAGAAGTCAACCAGCCACT
Organism: Benitochromis conjunctus; assembly: GCA_015052645.1. Lineage (NCBI taxonomy): Eukaryota > Metazoa > Chordata > Actinopteri > Cichliformes > Cichlidae > Benitochromis > Benitochromis conjunctus. Next base: position 4,952 of record VOQK01015943.1, read on the forward strand.
CTAGATTACTTAACTGAGTGCTCAATATTCAAACACATTCCCATTTGCTTTGCATTTTTTAGTAGGGTCATGGTTTAAAACTAGCTGCACAGCTGTTGTATGACCTTTAGTTGACATACATAGGCCCACCTGCTCAGTGTCCTCAGTCATGCTGGTTACCACGATTGTTGCAAAACCACAAAACTGCTCGCTCAAATAATTATCTAAACTTTCACTGCAATAGCTTTTCAGCATAAGTGTGTCTTGGTTTTTTCCAATACCAAATTATATAAAATTGTGTGTATAAATTGTGTGGTTTGAAGTCGGGGAGAATATCAGCACTCACTTCACTGCATCAGTAAACACACTTGGAGGGCATAAGTTAACATCCACCATCAGCACTCCCTTGCCCAGTTTCTGCACATAACGAGCAAGATTCTACTCATGAAAGTGTTTTTCTTCCACTGAGAGAGTATATACACTAGTTTCTTTAACAATAGTTGCCATAGTTTATCTTATCTACATGTTTGGTAGGTTTTCACAATGATTTAGGATTACTATATGTCCAAAATGGCCAACACGTTAATGGTATGTGGTAAGCGGTCACATGTCAGCGAAACCTTTATACAGGTTTTGTTTTGTGCAGCCACATGTGGAGTTTTATTTGTGCAACCCTTTTTTTTTTATTTAAGTTTTGCCAACACAGTAATCGCTCATTTATCCAAAGCAGTATCTCTGACATATCTTTCTGTTTCCTGTTTTTCCTACAGTCTTATCTGAGTGAATTTAGATTTGGGAATGCAATCTACACAGACCTTTGGAATCATCTGGAAACGGCATGTTATTATTTCCCCGCTGTTTTTATTTGAATATTTAGTTAAGATCTAGGTTATTAATGATTAATTATCACCTGTACCTAATAGTTTTTCTAGTGCGTTTGAAACATCAGAGAGCATCAGCTGTAGAAATATTGAGACCAAAATAATCTTTTCTTTGTATTTAAACTCAGACCTAATGTTATATGTTTTTTCATTAAATAGCTTTTAGCAATGACTATTAGACAGTTTATGTTTCTGTGGAATAATGTTTAAAAGATTAGTGTTTTGACTATAACAAATATATATATATATATATATTATTACAATTTTATATATGTGCGTGCGTGCGTGCGTGCGTGCGTGTGTGTGTGTATTTATTTTTTTCTTTTCTCTTTTTTGGACCTTCACAGGCTGCTGATTCTAGCAAATTAGAGCTTCCCGATACTCTTCATAACATAATGAACACCTGGGTGCTGCAGATGGGCTTTCCTGTGGTTACTATTAACACTGGGACTGGAAGTGTATCCCAGCAGCACTTCCTTCTGGATCCAGATGCCTTAGTCACCACTCCATCCCCCTTCAAGTATTTGCATTACCTTTTTTTAATCTTTTCCTCCTAACAGATCAAGTAAAGACCATATTCTTTATGCAGTTCTTCAATTTTTATTATTTTTGAATGTATTTATTTATTAAATGGCAAAATGGTTACAGGCTGTTTTTAGTTAATAAAAAGCAACATAAAGAAAAAAAACTGCTTTGATAATGTTTCAAATGTTCTGCCGTAGCTATCAATGGATCATTCCAATCAAGTGGATGAAGACAGGCATTACCCAGAATCCACTCTGGCTAACATCCAAATCAGGTAGATAACCCATTCCCAGTTTAAGACTGCCACATCATTTTCAACATGTGGCGGTCTTCTGCAGTCCACCAACCTTTTAATCACAATCTTTTAATCATCACACCAGCATTCTTACCTTTAAATTCTTGTGGTCCATCTAAAGTACCTTAAAGGCCCTGAGATAGATGATACAAAAAGCAGCAAACAATATGATGGTGATTGTGTGTTCATAAATAAAACAGTTGAAACCTCTTGACAGTTTAGACGGTTAAAACTTGAACTTCATCTCAAATATACAAAAGTCACAAAAAACACAATTCAAACTCAAAATACTGTGTCAAAAGACCCAGCGCACTGACAACAGCTGAAGCTTGGCCAAAGCTGAGCTATATAACTGGACAATTGTCCAAAGCACACCACTTAAGGTTTCTGTACTTTAATTGAGTAGGGTTTTTTCTAACAACTTTTTACTTTTACTCCCTTCATTTTTAAACAGATGTCTGTACTTTCTACTCCTTACTTTTTCAAACCTGCTCGCTTGCATTGATTTATTATTTCACATCAATACAATCCTTCGTACATCAAACCGATTTGAGCCTTCATACATCAAACAGTAACAAGTGAAAGGCAATCCTGTTCACGTATTAATCACCAGGGGATGTCACATAAAAAGAGTTGGCGTGTGACATAGTCAGGGGTCAAAGTGGCTCGTTATTTTGTTTGGGTTCTTTTGTTTTTTTGTTTTTGCATGATGCTGGAACGACTGCAGGTGTCCAGAAGTTGTGGCTGCAGGTGCATTAGCCCAGATCAGCTGATGTGTTGCCTGTACACTAAGTCTAATACACTAAATCATACAGTAAAACACTAAATCTAACAGAGCTCTCAACAGAAATCTCCCCATGCAGATTGATTTTAGGGATCACCAGCTGAATCCCACTTTAACCCCTCACGGTGCTCATTTTCCTTTTTAGATGTAGTCATACTCGATAATGAAGGTATAAGAAAAACGTGATTTTTTTTATTTTCCTTCTTTTTCTTCTGATTCAAGCTGAGTACTATTAGAAGTAAAAATTAGACTAAAGTTTGTATTTTCATTTTCTAATATTATTTTATTATTACATTAATATAGCACAAGGCTCAGTTAGCTTTTCACAAAACTAGCTGGTAGAAACATCCTCCAAAAAGCTGATCTTTATTTTCTTGTGTTGAGCACATTTCAAAGTCTGTACTTTTAAGCAGTAAAGAAGTTGAGTGAGTATTTCAACGTTTACTGGAGTATTTTTTAACACTAGTATCTGTACTTCTACTTGGGTACAGAATGTCCGTTCTTTTGCCACCTCTGGCTCTTGCAGGATCTTAAGAGAACTGTGCATAATGAATACCTTCAACCCTCAATAAACTAAGGCAACTTCATAAGAAACAGTAGACCAGAATTCCTGCACAGCAAGGACCAGAGGCATGGGATGTACAAAGGATTGCAGGATTCATTCACAAAGGATTCATAACTGTATATAGCTCAAACAATCTAACAATAGATTGTTGTATTGTTAATACAAATTCCAGAACACAAACACTTAGTAAATCATTAGTTTACATTAGTAAAAGTTTACATTTATTTCATTCTTGTGCACCAACTTTGAGTTCTGTTTCTTCACTTTCTAGAAACAGCTGAAGAAATGAAAACATCAGAAGATCAGTGGGTGCTAGCCAATGTCAACATGGTTGGTTACTACAGGGTCAACTATGATGATGGCAACTGGGCAAAACTCTTAAATATTCTGCAGAGTAATCATGAGGTAAGACAGAGGAGCCCAGCACATTATCAGTGGTTATCAGTGATTATAAACATGTTTCTTGATGTTTCTTTAAGCTCATTCCACTGATCAACAGAGCTCAGATATTGGATGATGCCTTCAATCTGGCCAGGTAAGTTTGCTGGTGTAGTCACACATGTACATGATAACAGTCATGATTACGAGATGTACACTGCTGTGAAAAGGTATTTACTTTCTGTACAGTTTCGTCATTTCATGATCATTAAATCGTGACTCAACTGTGATACTTTGATTAAATACATTATTTGGTGAGCTGAGTTCAATTTCACTAGCCACACCAGGCCTGATTACTAACAGACGTGTTTAAACGATATATCAGTTAAATAGGACTTGCCTGATAAAGTGAAGTAGGCTAGAAGAGCTCAAAAAGCAACACGTGATTCTATAAAAAACTCAAGAACATCCGACTTTGTTTCTTTAGAATGAGTTTAAAAAAAACATTTCTAAGGCTTTGGGACTCCAGTGAATCACTGGGAGAGCCATTACCCGTAAATGGAGGAGACATGGAACATGGTGACATTAAAGCGGTAACAATAATACTATGAGAAGAATTAAGCTTTACTATTATTCTTATTTTGATATTACGAATTTGCTTAGGGTCCCCAGGGCTCCCAGTCAGTAGTCCATGTATTTTAAATATGTTGGTAGGCTGTGGGCTAAAATACTTACCTATCAGATATTAATTAATAGTATTTGTGAAAATATCTTAAAATTATGATAATGGAAAACATAAACATGAAGTACCTGATAAATTTTTACAATATTCTACCCCTTAGAGCCAAGATCATTTCTACTGTGCAGGCGCTTGATACCACCAAGTACTTGAATAAGGAGAGAGATTACATCCCATGGCAGTCAGCCGTTAACAACCTGGACTATTTCTACCTCATGTTTGACCGCAGTGAAGTTTATGGCCCTATGCAGGTGAACGTCTTCCAACAAAATATTTATATGAAATAAAACAAAACACAAATAAGTTGTTACATTTTCTGACTTCTGTCTTTGTTGCGTTCAGAAATATCTCGGGGAAAAAGTCTTAGATCTGTTTCTGTACTACAAGGAAATGACAGACAACTGGAGCAAAGTTCCTGATGGACACATGGACCAGTGAGTGAAGACACATTTCAAGTTTCAAAATACAGCTGACAGCAGTCTAAACCGTATTCATAAATCAGATAGATAGGTTAGACTTTTTCAATAAAAAAATAATTTATGTTGTGATGTAATTGTAGACGTTTTTAAAATTAATTAATTAAATGTATAATTCTACAAATTCAGTTGATAGTGATAGTTGGAACTTAGAAACTCTGCTACTCAGCTCATATGATGTTGAACTTATTCATTATTCCTTTGCTCTCCCCAGATTTTCCCTAAATGTTCTTGTTAATACTTCTGTTTTCTATGTCTCCATCCCCCAGGTATAATCAGGTGAATGCTCTTAGCCTGGCTTGCAGGACGGGGATGGAGGAATGCCAAAACCTGACCAAGATATGGTTTCAAGAGTGGATGGATACTGGCAACAACAGGTGTGTGTCCACGTCAGTTTTGTAGTCAAGAAGATTTCTTCAGGTTTGCAAACCATTATAAAAAAATACACTGCTCATAAAATTTAATGGAGCGCTTTATAAGAGTATATCATGAAATCAGTTTAATGTCTGGGATATTGATCTGGTCAGTTAAGTAGCAGTAGGGATGCTTAATCACTTTCAGTTGCTCTAATGTTAATGAAATTAAAAACAGGTGCACCGGTTTCCCAAAACTGGAATAATTTTGCAGGTGGAGGTCACTGGCATCTCCCTGCTCATCTTTTCTGACTGTTTTTTCACTAGTTTGGATTTGGCTTGGGTCAGTCTTACTACTGGTGGCTTGAGGCGATACCTGACCCACCTGAGGAGATCCACCTCCTCCAGCAAACCTGGCAATGGGAAATTAATCTGTGCCATTGCCAGGAGATTTGCTGTTTCCCAGCACAGTCTGAAGTTCATGGAGGTGATTCCAGGATACAGGCAGTTACTCAAGGAGACCTGGACAGTGCCATAGACAGTCTCTGCTCATTTATGCAAGGCGGAATAGAATGAGTGCTGCCAGAACCTTACAAAACGACCTCCAGCAGGCCACTGGTGTGAATATCTGAGCAAACAATCAAAAACAGATTTCATGAGAGCGGGCCCTGTGCCCACTGTCTAACATCATAGAGCCTGATTAGAATTTGACATAAAACACACAGCACAAAAAAATACACAGCAACCAAAATATTTTGCAGTTCAGCAATACTGATCTTTTTACTTAAACTTTTAGCAGAACTTTAAATCTAAGTATTTAAATAAATATTCAAAAAGTAATTTGAAATGCAATTTTATGCAGATTTCAAAAAACTCTTTGATTCTGAAAAAAAACAAGTGTAATATCAGCACAAAATAATGTTTATATTCAACAACTTAAAAAAAACAAGTTGTATAATTTCAGCCTCTCGCCATGCTTTTAGGAGATTGAGGTGATATATCAGTGTGGCTCCTCCCCTGTCATAGTCAACGTCACCCACTCAATGTGTGACCACAAAGGGTCCTTGCCACTTGGCAAGTAACTTTGAGCTGGAAGAAGGGAGAAATACAAGCACTTTACCTTGAGATGAAAATTGTCTGAGTCTAGCCCCTCTGTTGTACAGGGACTGCTGACATTCTGGAGCAAAACTGGAGCAAACTCTCTTGTGTTACCTCCCCCATGTGTGTAGCTTTGCTCTCAGGTCTAGAACATAATGAATTTTATTTTTAGCTAGGCTTGGACCTTCCTCCCAGTTTTCTTTAATAAGGTCCAACACACCTGTTGGTTCCTGACAAACAGTAACTTAAAGGGAGAAAATACCGTCTTGGCCTAGGGAACCTCTCCCACTACAAACAAAAGAGGTGATCCCAAGTGGGTTCATCCTCGTGAATAAAAGTCTTACTCAGTCACTCCACCAAGTCTGACGGCGGTAGACCCTGATCTGAATAGATTTAATGGCAGTAATTCGTACAGTTGTTTCCAACTCGGGAGATGACCTGAAACTGATGAGGCGCTCAAATGGCACCTCCATTGATGTGGGCACTAGTGGACACAAGGGCACTTTTGAAGTAGCAGCTAACACTCCAGGCAGGATGCACACCATTGGCACACATCCATCCATGGCCAAATCAGGCCATGATTTGCTCCAGAGTTTTATCATATCCCATATGCTCTGCCATGGGTGCACCATGTGACCATCAGTTTCTATCACTTGGTCAAAGGCTGAGCGTAGAGTTTTGTCATAAGACTGCTCTAGTGGGAAATCTCCCGTGGAGTGAATTACTGGAGCCAGTGGGGCCTCACAGTGGCTGCAACCTGGGCCCCTGGAGAGGAGGATCAACTCGCGGAGCTGGTGGTGTAGGAGCTGCCACAACCTGTGGCGCAGAGAAAAGTACAGACAAGCTGGCCACTCTGAGGTCTCTGCAGGGATCCCCGCTGTGAACATTCACCTTGACCACATATTAAAGACATGATTATGAGATGTACACTTGTACAACATGCAGTCATACATGTCGTATCAGTATACTGGGATGAAATCCTTGGTCCAGTTGTCAGACTCTACACTGGTGAGTCCTGGTTTCCTCCTGGTAGACAACAATGCCTGGCCTTATATGGTGAGAGTATGTATGCAGGCAGTAGAACTTGGAACTTTTTATTGTCATTGTACAGTTTCTTGCACAGCAAAATTAGGTAGCAAGACCACAACACGTGTTTGCAAGGGCAGTAATATAATATAATAAATAAATAAGGGAGGAAGGGCAATGGTTTTAGGATGGGGATGGTAATTACACATCTGCCAGAATATTGCACAGAGACCAAAATATTGTACAGAAAAAGGAAGGATTGCACATGGAATGGCAGCAACATAGTCAATAGCAGCGACAGAGTGATTGTATGGAAGAAGTCTGTTCACACTCTTAATTTGCATTAAAAGCTGTTTTTTAGTCTATTGGTTTTGCACCTGATGGATCTGAACCTTTTTCCGGAGGGCAGAATGTTGAAAAGGTGGTGGTTAGGATGGAGGTGGTCTTTTATAATTGCCCAGGCTCTGGAGAGACATCTTGAGCTGGCAATGGAGTCCAGGGGGGAGAGTGGACAGCCTTCTCTACAGTTCTGATGACCCTCTGGAGTCTCTTGTTATCGGCTGTTGTGCAACCAGCGTACCACATGGAGATGGCGTGCACCAGCACACTCTCCATTGTGGCTCGATAGAAGGACACTAGTAGGTCAGTCTGCAGCCTGTTCCATATCAGAACCCTCAAGAAATGAAGGCGCTGCTGGGCTTTCTTCACTAGGACTGATGTGTTTGTGGTCCAAGATAGGTCCTCGGATATGTGGTTACCGAGGAACTTAAAGGAGGGCACCCTTTCCACATAGTCACCCTTTATGGATAGGGGAAGGGGATCAGTTTTTGTCTTGCAGTACCAGGAGGATAAAGGACCAATACCCATGACTGGGCCCCACGTTTGCCTGACAAATCCAATAGATCCAGGGACAAGCTTGTTAATAAACTGAAGAAGCACACGAATAAAGTCATGTAGTGACTTTGGCAGTCTCCACACTTTAATCCCATAGAAAATCTTGGGGGGAGTTGAAGTTTCAAGTTCTGAAGCAGCAGCAAATAATATCACTGAAAATGAAACCATAAAAATTAGACAAAGGTAATTTCCTTTCCTTGTAATTGAGCAACCTTACAAATTCAGCAGGGGGATCAAATAATTATTTCCCCTATAGTATAAAGAAATACTCTGTATAATCTATGGTGTGTTGAAGTCTAACAATATTTTTTTTTTCTAGGATCCACCCTAACCTGCGCTCCACTGTGTACTGCAATGCTATTGCAGCAGGTGGAGATAAAGAATGGGATTTTGGTTGGTCACAGTTTCAGAATGCCAGTATTGCTATTGAATCTGATAAACTTCGCTATGCTCTGTCCTGCACCAAACAAACTTGGCTACTCAACAGGTCTGTTCATTAACTTCTTTATAAATAAATATGCCACATTATGTAACTTAAAGTTACTATCTAGCGAACATATTTACTCTGACTGTTCAGGTATCTGGAATACACTCTGGATCCAGACATGATCCGAAAGCAGGATGCCACCGCCACCATTGTCAACATTGCCAGTAATGTGATTGGTCAGTCTCTGGCATGGGACTTTGTCAGGGCTCGATGGTCATACATCTTCAGTCAGTGAGTACAACATAATACCTCTAAAAAAGCAACAGAATTTCAGTTTAGAAAGGATTGTTTTTAATATGAAACAAGCCTATTCAGAAATACAGTTTATCTTCAAAGTGACAGTTTTTTTAACAAAAGGCTGCAACACATATATGGCGTGAACCAAAGAAGACTTACAGCATAATCCATAGCATAAACTTTGTATGATTGCAACCATAACTGATGCAACCATCAGTTATGGATCCACTGTGGTTAGTGCACAGTGTGTCGTGCTGGTGTGGGACTGATGATGCTTTTGTTTTCCATGTGATTCCAAGTTTTGGATTTAAAGCAGAGCCTGAACTGACCAGGAGACATTAGGAGAAACATCACCAGATATTATATTAAAGTTGCTAGAAATGCCAAAGGGAAAACAAATTATTTATTTTTCTCGTAAACAAAAAAAGAAATAAAATGTCTCATACTTCAGCTTGCGTGGCCTCATAAGAGCCATTAACCTTAGCCATTAGCCATTAACCACTTTTAAGGTGATGAAAGAGTAATAAACAATTATCTTCAAAAATGAAGAGATAACTGACTTTGATGTTTGGCAAGATTTTGGAAAATAATTTCAGATATGAATTTCATCCCCCAAAACCATTAATACGGTTTTCTTGAATGTATTTTCTTACATCATAAATAGCTTGTACAGCTTACAGTTTGGATAGAACTGCACTCTTAAATGATCAGAGTATTTAAAAAATACATAATCTATATTATACTCATTAAATATATGTATACATTTGTGAAGAATTGTATTTAATTTATTTAATTTATGAAAACATGTAGAAGTTCAGTAATTTCGCAGATGATAATCACATTCTCAATGAAAGAGAAGACCATTCTTAAGTGACTTGGAAATCAATTTCTGCTAACTGATGTTTGTCTTTGACTGTGCTCCCCTCTCACAGGTACGGTGGAGGCTCATTCTCATTCTCCAACCTCATCAATGGCGTCACCAAACGTTTCTCCACTGAATATGAGCTTCAGCAGGTTAGACATTTCTTTCAAATGACTTCTCTACAATTTGGTTTGCCGTTTATTAATTTTGTTATCCTAATTTTAAATGTAGCTATTATACTTGTTCTCAAATCTCAAGTCATCCTCTGGTCTCAAAGCAAATTTCAAGTATTGATTTCAAGCCTTCCCAACTTTACAAGATATTAATATGATCTGAACTGAAGCAAACTAATAAGTCTGACAGGACAGGCATTTACCTGCTAGGTGATAGTGTTCTCATTACCAGCAATTTAAACCTAAAGACAGTGATAACAAAATAGGTCTGTTTGGCTTGTTGTCACATTGAATTCATTTTGGTTCTCATGGCCCGCCATAGCATCAAAGCACAGTGGTCTCCCATTGCCCCAGTAATCATAAGCATACAGTGGCTTGCAAAAGTATTGGGCCCCCTTGAACTTTTCCACATTTTGTCACATTACAGCCACAAACATGAATCAATGTTATTGGAATTCCACGTGAAAGACCAATACAAAGTGGTGTACACGTGAGAAGTGGAACGAAAATCATACATGATTCCAAACATTTTTTTACAAATAAATAACTGAAAAGTGGGGTGTGCGTAATTATTCAGCCCCCTGAGTCAATACTTTGTAGAACCACCTTTTGCTGCAATTACAGCTGCCAGTCTTTTAGGGTATGTCTCTACCAGCTTTGCACATCTACACACTGAAATTCTTGCCCATTCTTCTTTGCAAAACAGCTCCAGCTCAGTCAAATTAGATGGACAGCGTTTGTGAACAGCAGTTTTCAGATCGTGCCATAGATTCAACACCATGAAGTCCAAAGAACACACCAGACAGGTCAGGGATAAAGTTATTGAGAAATTTAAAGCAGGCTTAGGCTACAAAAAG
>VOQK01015944.1:15839-37649 GCA_015052645.1 Benitochromis conjunctus
TTAATGAGCAATAAAGAGGGGCTGCTGAAGCATGACTGCAGGGGCATTCTCTGAACACCTGGATGATTGCGAGGCTTTGATGTGTCTCGTGGAGGAGTGTCCGAGAGGACCGCCACAGTGTTATTACTGCTGTAATGGGACAGTGGGAGGACAGGGCCTCTTATCATTCACGCTCTGTCTTTTCCTTACATCTCCTTTTCTGTCTTTTTATTAAATACTCACTATTTTTACCCCCCTTCTCTTTTGACACATTTGAAGCCTGATTCAATGCACTCATTTTGGGTTTTTTGTAAATGATATTAACATGCATGTAGCCTGATATCATACTTTTAATTCCTTCCTTTTCGTAGTCCCTCAGAGACGTTGACGTTAAGGTCAGATCTACATTAGAGTAGAATACAGCATCCCAGCATTTTTTGTTAAGTGCCGCTATCCGTCTTCCTGTCATTTTGCTATGATACTCTTACCTCGATACAAACAAATAGCTTCTGCGTCTTTGGTTTCTTAAAGCGGTAGATCTGCCCTTTCTAGTGTTGGGTGATCTCAGTGATGCTCTTTTCTGTCCCTGTATTTTATACATAGGACTGAATGGAGTAAACCAAACGTATATAAATTGTAATTTCTATTGCGCTTCGCTCATGTAGGACACCAAAGATGGAGAGCCACACAGCAGCGAGTTTTACTGAGTCAAAATGTATTAATCATGAATCAAAAAAGCAAATTTAAAGCTACCTGGACCCAGAAGGATCTGCTGCCTGTGAAACCGCACAGCGGACCTCCTTAGGTGTAATTTAGACTTCTGCGGGAAATCTACGTCGTGACTTACGGCATAACTGGAAACTCCCTCTTAACTCCACATTATAACTTTCCACGGCATTCAGTTGTTGTGGCCTGGGTCAAACAGATGTGTAGTTACATTTCTTGGGAGGTGCACGTCAGGTTACCTGGAAGCATAGTTCAGGCATTAGGTCCATCATAGCACCTTTTGCAGTACAAGGGGAATCTGCACAATATCATGCTGTTGGTTTTGTTGTTATGCCTGATGTACTTCTGTTACTGTTAATATCGAATAGCAACTCGTATTCAACTGACTTAATACAGATGAGGACAAAGTTATTAGTATAATTTATTTTTATTTGCACACAGTGACAGAATTATTTCAGCAAAAGCAGAAATGAGCAGGGTCAGTATCATTGCCCCCCTGAAAACTGGCATTTTTATTGACTTCTATAAAGGAAACTGGAAGCACGTCCTTTGGTCACATGAGATGTCTACTACCATTTTTAATACCATTCCAGTCCATCTTTGTACAAATGCCAGTATTGGCACAAGTATTACTAATGTTTTGTCTAATAAGTTTCTTCTTGTGTTTGTTTGCCATTATCTCACAGAGAGGCAGATCTGTTCCTGCTGGAGTCTCGCAGGTTGTGGGCGGCTGAGGAGGGCTGGCTGGAGTTCGACATCACTGCCACTAGTAACCTGTGGGTGATCGGTCCTGCACACAACCTGGGTCTGCAGGTCAGCGTGGAGACCAGCAGTGGTGAGGGATTCAATTACACGCAATTAAAATGCATCACTTTCTCTCAGCAAAGTAAAGGTCAGCAGTCATAGCTGGAAGTTTTTGGTCTTCTGCAGTTCGTACTTACTGTGTGCTTTTCTTAAACAGGACAGAGCGTCAGCTCCAAGGAGGCGGGGCTCGTAGGACGCGACGGTGCACTGGATAAGCAGCCTTTCATGGTGGCGTTCTTTAAAGTCAGTGAAGTGCACATCCGCACCGTCCGCTCCACAAGTGGGAAGCGGCGCCAGTCGAACCGCAATCGATCCGCACAACCGCCAGAGGGATCTAGAGGGCCGGGCCCAGCAGGTCAGTCTACAAGAGCGCTGAACCTTAACTGACCTCATTACGCAGTGTAGTCATGAATGCAATCAGACTCAAAAGTAACATAATAGTAAAAATGATCTATATCCACTGATGTCCAGCCCGTTGAGAACAGCGGATGGGTAGCATGTGTTTGAAATCTGGTTTTACTATCCCTCTTTGAAAGGTTTGATAGATTAGACCCGACGTTTGCCGGATCTCTCTAATCAGCCCCCATCAGATGAGAATTGTAGCCAATTTTTTTAATCTTCTTTGTGTGGATAAAGTATTAGTTTTTCCCAAAGCTTGCCTATTGAGCAGGGAATATAGTTATTTGTTATATTTGTTATACACCGTTTCTGTTCTGAGGAGTGACTTAAATGCACGGTGTCAGAGAGAGAGTGCATGGGGAAGGACTTTGGGCTTAAACATTAAAGAAAAAGTCTATGTGAATGATGATAAGAGGATTTTACACTGACACACCTAATGTGTACCTATAAACTGTGTAGTAAGTCTCGCTAGAGGTTTACAACGTGGCACGATGGCACAGAATTGTGAGCTACTGAATATTCAGCGATTTAAGGCACAGGCGGTGAATCCATCTTGACAGGTGACCTCATCCTCCGGACCTCCTCATTAGCCCTGCTCGCTTCTCATCCTACTCAACAGATGATGTAATGTGCAGGTATAGGCCTGATGTTATGAGCCTCACAAGCTTTTCAAATTAAATCAACCCATAATCCGCCTGCCTTCCACCTGCTGTGTATTTCTGGAGACAGACCTTTATAGTGCTTAAAGCTAAGCTGCTCCTGTGAGGCTTCATTGTGCGACTGCTGCAGTATGTAAAGGTAGTCCTCAGTCGGCCTGCTGTTGATACTAGTCTGATCCTCGCCAAGTTAGGAGCACAAACCTTCAGATGTACGTGAATCCAGTGGATGTGCTTTCTGCACTCGTGTTGGAGTTTAAATGATGAGCCATAGAAAGCCTAAGTGTGCTTCCAGGGGCTGCGAGTATCGACGCACACAGTGATGCCAACTAAAGCTAACAATCAGACTAAAGAGGTTAGAGAATGTACCACAGTAACCCAAACCTTGGCTATAACTGGCTTATCTTTGGTCCTCTTGTCTGATCACAGCTCTTGTCTGCGCTCACATAGAGCTGCAAATCCTCCCATCCTGACTGGCTACTTAAGTAGCGATTTACCTTTGCTTTGCTTTCTTCTGCTCCTTGCTTAATGGCTCTAACATCTGTACGGTATGCAGAAGCATTTCCAGGACAGGTTTGCTCTCATCGCTACTCCCTGCAAAACCCTCTGCTGAGATTCGTTGGCTCGATCTTCTGTTTGTTCAGAGCATCTGTAGCGACTTTCTCAGTAGGTTGCACGGCACTGCTGTTAACACCAGAGGTTGTATGTTAAATTCCTGCGGGGCTTTTTCTCAGTAATTGCATTAGATGAAAGCTTTGGCTGACACGACACAGAACAAAGACTCATCATTTGTTATGCTACAGGAGAGTTAGATCTCACCACATGTTCAGTTTTGGCTCCAGACCTGTATTCTCCACCGCCCAGCTGTCACCTTTGGCTCGAGACGTCCGAAGACTTTAAGGCAGGATGTCGTAAAGACAAAGTTATTCTGGGGTACACAGCGTGGCAGATTCCAAACCCTGCTCCCTTTCAGTATAAAGCTTTTTGAGTCCCCTTCTGCATCGGGAAGATGAAGAACTTTCCACCGAGCGAGTCTGCTGAAAAAAGTGCTCTAACAACGACAATCTGTTAAATATGCGTCCTGGAGGATTGGACTTTACCTAACCCAAAACATCAAGACCGCTCCGCCTCGCCACTCGGGACGACTGGGAGTGTAAATATTTAGATCCTACACAGGAAGCAGGGAGGCCCCCCTCGCGACAGCCGTGTGTCCGTGGCCAGCAAGAGGACTGCTGGGATTGGACGGGATGGGAGGATCCGCGAGGAATTCAGGAGGGCATATGGTTTCAATACCGCATCACTCACTTCAGAGACGGGGAGGAGGCCGCGATGGATGGGGAGAGCATCCGTCTTGTGGAGCGCTCATGGGGAGAAACAAAATGTGGATGCTGTCCCCCAGTTTCTGTTTGGCCGGGAATTCACCCTCACGGATATTTTTCCAAAGAAGCGGGAGATCTAAGAGCGAGCGGCAGCAACGTGTTCGTTTCGAATGTGTGCACTAGCGTCCACATAGAAGCTTTTGAAACTAATTCAGCCCGTGTGTTTTCTAAAAATAGCCTCCCAAGTCTACCCAAAGTGTAGCCCCTGATCTGTGAGGTCAACCTGATTCCACTGCCTCATGTTTTTAATCCCAAATAATCCCTGACATCATCAGACCTATTTTTTATATAATAAATTTTTGTCAGTTTTCATTTTGTCTTCATGAATTTGGCCTTGCTGTGCCTCGATTCGCCACAAATGGCTCTCGTGCCTCGCTCGGTCTGCTAGTGCTATAAAGCAACCTGTAAACCAGGACAACTTTATTTTCCCAGCTCTAATCCCTGTGAGGTTTTGGACCTTGTTATTTTCTCATTTGCACCATTTTAGCGAGCTGGGTTTAAATCGACATCTGATATTAAATATCTTCCAGATGACAAAAGAGGCCAGAATCGGCCAAAACAATTTCTGCAGCAATAGTTTAGAGATTATGGTGTAATTCTGAGTGTAACAAATCATCTTTGTTTTCCACGTTTTGCTCCTGAAAGCGCACACAGACACACACACACATAAACACACACACAGCTTTCAGACCAGCCACTTTTATCCCGATGTTTTTGTTTTTCTTGTTTAGCGGGGTAAATCTTTTTCTTTAAGTTTCGCCTTAGATTCTGAGGCGTGCGGGGAGGACCGGGAATATTTTTTTTACAACAGCCGTGATATTTCCACCCACTCTGGGTGTGTCGGATGTGTGCACAGTGGAAAACGCTGCTGTGTATGTTGCCAAAAGAACAATACAACACCTTTAAAGGTAATTTGGGGTTTTGTGGGCGAGGAAGGGCTGAGGAGGTAATGGGAGTCGGGCTGGGCTTTGGCTGCGGGGGAAGTTAACAACCATCCGGGGAAGGAATATCACGTCCCGGCACAGCACCGGCGGCCTGTAATTAGGTCTAGCTAGTCATTAGTTGCACAGCTAAAAGACTGACCAAGCTAACAATATTGCTTAAAGAATTATAATAACACGGCGCTCAGCCAGCTGTGTTTTTTCATCTGTCGCTCTTCTCCTCCCTCCTCCTCCTCCTCCTCGCTTCTTCACCACCCGACCTCCTTTTGTTTACCGTTGGCGTAATTAGACGTGGCGGAGCTCCCTCGAAGGGTTTAATAACCTCCGTGATGAAAGACAGGAAGAAAGATAAACTTCAGTAGTAGTGGCTGCAGGGAGGGGGAGGAACGTCAGAGGCAACAGTGACGTTCTCCTTTCATGTCTTCACAACTTTTGGGACTCGCTCCTTCCTCCTCCTGGGTGAAGGATTTTATTTTGAACACTAGGACTGAGTTTTCCACCACCACCACCACTGCCGCCACCTCTATGGGAATTTATGTAATTGCTACTGTAAAACCTGCTATTTTTTTTTTCTCTCTTTGGAATTAAGAAATAGCTGGAGTAAACCATAGGCTGTAGGTGGAGTGGTTTGAAAAGCTTTGGCCCGCTTGGGTTTCTCTGACTCTTTTTATGTCACTGACACGCTGAACCTGAACTGTGCAGCTATAACATCTGAGCTGGCACCATAAGAGCCTCGTGTTTTCGGAACAACCGGAGATAAATATAATTTATAGGCTTTTCCTGAGTTTGAGGTTCAAAGAGTGGCAGGGAAGGGTTAAAGTGAAGTCATACAGTACATTAAAAGTCTCAGTGTTAAAGAGCCACAGTGCTTATGTTCAGTAAGGAGCAGTGTTTCCCCTGCTATTCAATAGACAGGGTGGGAACCGGCAGTAGGCGCCCCACCCCGATGAATTCAATGTGAATTGGTTTTAGTGCAGAGTTTTACTATGACGCCGTCAAATGGATGTTTGTCTACTTGCAGAGAAACATTTCCAGGTTAAACACTGTTAGGTAAGCTGCCGTAACACAGCGGCGGAGCTCTGTGCTACAGTGTCCGTTCACATTGCCATCTCAGTAGAGGAAATCCTGCTTTTTTTTTCTCTCTCCCATCAGTGTTATTTTCAAATATTTGGTCCTGAATGTAGTTCAAGAAGAAGGTGAAAGTGGAGTTAAAGTCCTCCGAAGTCGTGTTGAAAGGACAAATATTTTTGTTTTGATATCTGACATGGTTTTCCATAATTAACCACCATGTCTACACCTCCCCTTTCACTACAAATCCCTCATGTATGAATTGTGTTTTACTACTGAATGCATGACATATTCTTATAGTGTACAAATTATTTATTAATGCAATTTACACAACCTCAGTCTTACGTTTTAATTTTGTTTAAATGATGTCATTAGTATTTTTTTTAGTTTGTTTTTTATCACCGTTGTATATGTAAAATTATTGCAGTATCTCAAAGTAAAAGGCCTACTCTGTTTGCATGTGGCACTTTTACTGGGACTATGTTGTTTATTTATTATAGACTGTACTATTTTTATTCTTATCCTGCTGCTCAGACTCAATAATTTGCCTTGTGGGGTCAATAAAGTTTCTATCTATCGGTCTCTTCCAGAGATTTCACGGCTGTTTTTACTGTGCCACTAATATTCAAAATATCCATATTACAGTCCTATGTAACTAAAATCTTCTATGTCAGATATTTGCTGTGGCTGGTGCTGTGACGTTGTTCTGATTGTAGTTATTATGTTTCAAAGATCACGGTTATCATTGAAACGCTTCACCAACTTGATTTGTGAAAGACAGCTGTGACGCGTATATATGCAACGCAGGCTTCAGGTGCACTGTGTCTCAGATTTTAGGAGAGCAGAGAAAAATGTACGTAATTTTGTCAAACGGAGAAGTAACAAACACCAAAATACCTCTTTTTAAAGTTGCACACTCGTTAGCTTTTCTTGCAGAGAGCTTCATATTTGCCTGTTTAGCATAAAAGCTAACCTAACTGTTTAGCCAAGCACCACCTTTAGGTAAACAGACTCCACCTTACACGTTAAACTTTGAGTCTTTGGGCAGAGCCAGGCTAGCTGTTTCTCCCTACTTCCAGTGTTCATGCTAAGCTAAGTTAACCAGCATAGCTTAGCTTGTCTATATTTTGTGGAGGAAAGCTTTTAAATGATTGTATTTTCAGTATTTTAGCTAACCGACTAGTTTAATGTCAAACTCTACAGCGGAACTCACACACGCTCTTAGGCTTTTAATTAATACAGCAAGTATAACACGTTGAGTCCGTTTTTGTGTCTTCTCACCTCTGCTCTCTGTCAAGGAAAGGAAAAAGAAATGAATGGAAGCCTCATGGAAGCCGGAGCTCAGTGGTAGCTGTGTGGCATTAAATTTTTACAGGCAGGAAGGGGAGATGTGGTTTATGGGCACCACAAATCTGGGCCTTTACACTCAATGAAAGCCCGCAGTAAATATCAGCTTTATTCCTCTTAAAGAGCCCCACAGACTGTAAATGTTTGATGGCTTTGAAGACCGAGGGGGAAAATGAGTTGTGCGGAGATGTGTGAGAAAGTGAGGGAAAAAGAAGCATGCTGCTAAATATGATACCCTGCACTGCACAGCAAAGCCACACTTATTTACTTATGATTCAATGAACCTTTGACCTGCCTGTCTGACTGCATAGGATGTTTATCTAGTTAATTAGTGGCACATTAGATCATTCTAGCAAACAAAAAGTGTATTAACCTCAATCTTTTTAATCCTGCAGGTCATATTTAAACTACAGTCACCTTAGAGAGCAGTGAATAAAATGAGATTATCAAACCTTAGACATCACAAGAATGGTTAATTGCGCGAAGGCGTCTCATGCTGTGTGGAGGGGGCAATCGGGCTACATTCACCCTCCACCCTGCGCTGTGATTTGACCCAAAGCTGAATGTCACGCATGATAAACTCGACCTGGATGAGGAAGTAGGGGGGTCTCTACGAGAGGTTGTGTAATAACAAGGGCGTGTGTGTGTACTTAGAACAGTGCGTATTTCACTATTTAAAGTATTGCATATGCTATACTATTTGCAGAAATGCCTTAAGTAGTACACAAATATATTCCAGTATGTATTGTTAACTTTCTATACATTAACCCTGAACCTCTACCATCCTGTAGTACTGCAGGGTAGCGGTTCAGCATGAAGGTGTGTTTTTTTCTCTTTCTATAAACATCACCTCAGGTTTGTATCAGGTCAGCCAAGTTTCATAGCCAATCAGATTTGTTCTTTCAATGGTACTCTTCCCATATCCTTAGCTGTTTCCTGTATATAAACACTGCACCCGGTACTGTGACCGATTCTCAGGAAAAAGGTATTGGTATCGTCCATGCACAGTTCTAACCGGTTCAGTTTGAGGGCTCTCTGCTCTTGAGGACAGGGAGACAGGATGGACGCGTGCGTTCCTGCACACACAGATTCACAAGGAGCCAAACGTGCGTGCCTGAATGCTGAAACGAACACTTGCACATATGCTGTAGTACACAGAGGCGTCCACAGAGACGCACATACACACACGCACGCACGGAGATGCACCATTGACTGCACCGGCATGTAAACTTATAAACTCTCTATTTCCACATTAGCAGACATGCCGCGAGCTGCCCTTCCTACTGAAAAGGAAGGAAGCCTAAATGAGGGAAACACCTGACCGCATCCTGACTGACTGTTACACGTGACCCTTTGACCTCACTACGCCGCTGACTGTCATGGCCCAGTGGTACCTTTTGTTTCCTTCTTCTCACAGAATGAACTCATCTAGTCAGATGAAATATTCATGTTCTGTGTTCTTGCTCAGGGCGAATTTCCGGCCTTGTTTCCAAAAAAGTTACAAAGCCGTGAAAAGATTGATGAAAACCATTTTATACCTTGATGCAATGCAAATACTTCTAAAGCTTTCATTGAATCTTATATGTTAATTTTGATGCTGGTAACATGTTTTTTTAAAAAGTTAGAAAGAAGACACACAGAGACTGGAAAAGTTGTGTAATTCTAAAAAAAAACACCTGGTGGAACACGTCTCAGGGCTAATTAGGCTGATTAGTAACATGTTTGGGCTTAAAAAGAGCATTCCAGTGAGGCTGATACGTTATGGAGGAAAGATGAGGAGAGATTCACCAGTCTGTGAAAGACTGTGTGGATAAACAGTTGAACAGTTACCAACATCAAACTGTGGTACATTCTGTCGTTAAAAAGATTCAGGTGAACCACAGGTGGCGCTGCGATGAAGCAGTTTTGACCGTTTATGGGTCCAAGTTCATGTAAGATGAGGTGAAGCAGTCTTAACCAAATTTGAAATCATTTTTGGAAATCATGGGCACCGCTTCCCCTGAGCTGAAGAGGAGAGGGGAGGCAGATGGTTTGGCTCCATTAACGCTGATCTGGAGCAACATATGTCGCCATCCAGACGTGCTGTCACAGAAAGTCTTGCGGCTGATGACAAAAGAGTGAGAGCAAACAACAGTTTTCCTTTCATTCCCCAAATATTTACATAGTGTTGATAAGAAGAAGAAGAATATCACCCCAATAGAGCACTTTGCTCTCGCACTGCTGGCTTCTTTATTTATGCTGCAATAGGCCAAGGCTGCTGTTTCTTCCTGTCAAAAGGGAGTTTTTCCTTCCCACTGTCACCAAGTGCTAGATCATAGAGGGCCATCTGATTGTTAGGCTTTATCTCTGTTATTGTAGGGTCTTTACCTCACAGCTTAATGCACCTAGAGGTGACTGTTGTTTTGATTTGGCATTATAAAAATAAAACTGAATTGAATTAAAGAGGTGATAGAGCACAGTCCCAGTGTTTTTCAAGACCATCTCTTCCTACCTTTGTGTCATCTTCTTATTATCTCAGTTAAATACAGGGAAGCAATTTTGTCTTCACACAGTGTCTCAAAAATAGCGGCTTGGATTACTCTTGATTTGCCTTTTACCTCTTAGAAATACCCATCATAGGTATGTATTTCTTGTTATTGCAATTATTTTGGTGCTATTTGGTAGATGTCCTTATATAAAGTACAACTGCACATTTATGGTACAGTTGGTAGAAACATGAAGACTAAACACGGGCAGTGCCAGGCCTCATATGTGTCTCTCTCTGTCACCTCATCTTTTTGGTCTGAGATGAAACCAAGCAGGAAACCCAGCTTTGCTCTTCCTCTCCCTGTCTGTGTCTCTTTTTGTATTTGAGACGAGGCCAGCTAAAACACACGGGTCTGGGCAGTGCAGTCAGCGAGTCTGTTCAGAATTAAATTTAATTTGATGACGAAATGGTAATGCAACCAGCTCTGGTGAATTTAAATTACAACTCTCCGCTTTAATGAGTAGCTAAGTGGGTTTGGCTGTTAAACAGATAAACACCGGGTCATTTGTGCGCGTCTGAGAGTGCCTATGTGTACGTACTGCAAGTGGAAGCGCCGCTTGTAATGAATGATAGACGTACGAATGCAAGGAACCAAAATCAATGACCATTACATGACCGAAATGTGTTTGTATATATGTCTGTGTGCGAGTGCGTCTCCCTCCAACTCCAGCTGACTAAACAAGGCTGCTGTCGGTGACTTGGTGAGGTGAGTAGCTGGGTGGCGGCTGTGACTGAGTGACAAATCCCCGACTGCCTTGTGACTCACTCTCTCACAGACAGACAAACAGACACACACACGCAAACTTTTCTGGCAAAATAAAATCTATTAAATGCCAGTTTCTTGGATGGAGAGTTGATTTATTCTATTGTTTATTTTATTTTATGACACCTATTTATATATGCCTGTACGTGATAAATAACTATGTATGCATGAGTTGACAGGTTAAGAGTCAGATTGGAAAAAGTCAGCATTAGTTTTGGATGAGAGGGCCAGTCGCATTTAGATTCAAACTTGTGAATGTTTTTATTGTTTTATTGTAATCCCAATATTATTCCAGCCATAGACTGTATACAGAAGATGGCAACAATAACGTCATCTATTGATTTGTGATCTCCTGTTTTTTTCTTTGGGGAAAAAGAGTTTTTTTTATTTTTATTTAATATCAGAGCTTTTGGAGTTGCATCAAGTGGCTATTGGAGGAGCTACATGTCTCGGCATTGCGCCTTGGCTTTATTTCTCTGCCGTGGAGGTTGCTGCTCGATTGTAAGGCTGGACCTGGTCAACTGCCAAAACAGTTGGTTAACTTTTTTATAATTATGGATGGGCAGACTAACAACCAACTGCAATTAAAATCAGTTTTGGGCTCAAAGCTGGATGATATTGAGTATTCAGGTATTGAGTGGGATCCAAGAAGCTACTCTTGTGTGTGTGTGTGTGTGTGGTTGTAGAGACATTACTGCCTCATATAGAGCCTCATATGGAACCATCAAGAACATGGGACTGGTACCACTTTGCCTGTTCCTCAGACAGGTTAGTGGTGAAAATGTAATCAAAGCCATAAAAGGACAGGGTAAATAAGCAAAAGGGAGACCTTGAAACTTAAGTGGAAAATCTGTGTCACCCTCTTGACTTCAGTGTGGTGACCAATGCCAGCAATGACCTCTTCAAGTTTGAAAACCAAACCTATACCTTAGTCTGTCTGTGCCGTCGCTGTACGGCCGCAGAGGGGAACACAGATGATTAAGGACAAGCTGATGGGCGGAGAGTCCATAAACACACTTGTCACTATTTCACTGCATGTGCCAAATAATATGCAACTGCCGATTAATTCAATTAGGCACGCGCTCAAGTGCATTAGACAGCAGATGAATGTGAAGCACGTACAGCGTTGTAATGAGCACTTGTGCCGGCGCTCCGGTCTACGCCCTCACATGTTTCTCCACCCAGTGCATTACGCGAGGCGTGTTGTGTTATTCTTCTGCTCTCGGATTCAGTATGTAATGTGTCACTGGACTTCACTGGACATATTTACATCATTTACCCAAGAAAAAGGGCTTTCACTTTGTTTTATCATCATGACGCTGTGACATACTTTCCACACACTGAGGGTCACAAACGATGTGGAAAACGACGCCAGATGCTAATTATGATTCTAACTGGCGCAGCCCCGTGTCTGGAAAGGATCGTGGTAATATGTGAACCCTGATGGTTTCTGTTCTTTGTCTTTCAGACTACAACAGCAGCGATCAGAAGACAGCATGCAGAAGACACGAGCTGTACGTCAGCTTCAGAGAGCTGGGCTGGCAGGTATTTTCTTCTTCTGCGCATTGAAGCTCGACATAAAAGTTTCCTAATACATCAGTCGTCTAGTCAGGACTAGTTTTTAATTCTAATCAGTGTTTCTACCATGCATACTATGCATGAGTATAGTATTATATATACTCTATGTTGGAATGATTGTGGATTTTTTTGTGTTTTTCCAAACTCTGACCAAAAGCAAGCATCAGTCAATTTGCCACCATCAGGTGTATTAAGTAGCTGTCTCTTGTAAGACAGGTTTCCTCCTACATACTGTCATATCTTAATATTTTAAAAATGAGAGCTCAGTTTTGAAGAAAAGAGAAGTATGTGTAGCTAAATTATGGAGTGGAGTCGCGTGAACCCACCAGAGTTTAGGCGCTGGTGGTGGTGGAAAGGTTTGTTTACCTTTAACAGTTAGCTGAGGAGGGGAGGTGGGATGTGAGATACAGAGCTTGAAGTCAGAGTGACATATGTGACCCAGAGCAGGGATGTCAAAGGCATTTTAGACTGTGGGCCACATACAGCCCACTTTGGTCCTAGTGGGCTGGACCAGTGGATCTCCCCTTTCTCTCAGTGTAAAGTATAACTACACATTTATTCCACGAGATACTTTAACATAAGAAAAAAATTATTTTATTTTTTTTATAGTTTTTCTACATGATAAAGTAGGAAATGAAAGAAATCTGTCAGCATGACTCTCTGGGTTTGAATTGTAAGAAATAAATGTGCTCATACGTTTGACACCCCTGATCTGGAGCGTGGAGCCGAGTTTAAGTCAGAGACATACATTAAATTATTAAAACTACTGCTCTTAATCAACCAGCACACATTAATGGTTAAATTCTGAAGCTAAATAATGACTTAGACAGGTTTTGTGTGTCAGGTACAGAAACTACAATCAGCTAGCTAACTGGTAAAGTACACTGCTCAGTACACATTAGAAACAAGAAATGATGCGGCATAGAAAAAGTTAAAGGGAGATTACTGTGTGTGTGTGTGTGTGTGTGTGTGTGTGTGTGTGTGTGTGTGTGTGTGTGTGTGTGTGTGTGTGTGTGTGTGTGTGTGTGTGTGTGTGTGTGTGTGTGTGTGAGCAGGCTTCTGAGCAGGGGAGGTTTTCCTGAGCAGATCTGTCAGTACCTCTTTGGACTATTGCCAAACACCATACCACATTGCAGATGAGAAAATACCACACACACACACACACACACACACACACACGCACGCACGCACACACACACACACACACACACACACACACACACACACACACACACACACACACTAATTCCCTCCAGGCAAATGTGTAAGAGCTAATTACAAACTCATTTACAACTCAATAGCAGTCTCCTCTCAGACAGGTCCACCCCCTCCCTTCACCCCCAAAACTCCTGCATGTTAGCTTTACCTCTCGGCTCAAGCCGGGAGCACTCAGCAAACGAAAAGAGTGACTTCCTCATCTGTTGCTGTGGGGTGTGAAGAGCAGAAAGAAGAAGATCTCTTGATTATATAGACACAGGTGATATAAAGTCAGCATGGATGGAAAATACTGATGGGAGATAACTGTAACAACATTTGGTGGGTTATCAGTGAATACGAAGAATAAATAAGGGAAAAGCCGTACCTTTGTATAGGTGTGATCTAAAATATGTGATTGGTTTTGGTATAACTGAAGGTGGCTGAAAATGTACTTTGGACAGACATGACCAAAGTGGAAAAACTTTGCTCATATTTCACAGCACCATGGTAAAAACAAAACAAACACAACATATCACCACAAACACCTCATAGGACCTGTCTGCACAGTGGTGGAGGGGTCATTATTTGGGCTTGTTTTACAGCCACAGGACCTGAACACCTCGCAGTCACTGAGTTGGCCATGAACTCTTCTGTATACCAAAATATTCTAGAATCAAATGTGTTTGACAGCTAAAACTCGGCCCAAACTGGGTCATGCAACAGAACAATGACCCCAAGCACAGCAGGAAGTCTATAACAGAATGACTGAAAAGGAAAAGAATCAAAGTTTTGCAATGATCCAGTCAAAGTCCAGACCTCAACTTGATTGAAATGCTGTGGTGGGACCTTAAGAGAGTTGTGTATGAATGAATGCCTGCAAACTGTACATATGACTCAGCTAAACTTCAAGTCAAGTCAAGCGGCTTTATTGTCATTCCAACCATGTGCAGTGGTACACAACACACAGTGAAACGAGACAACGTTCCTCCAAGACCACGGTGCTACATATAACAGACAATCAACACAGGACTAGTGCAAGTGTGCAAAAATTGCAAAAAAAAAACCCAAAACAGGGACAGTCCAACAGCAGACAGAACAGAACGATACAGACACAACACAGTACCTTTTGCCAGAAGGCAGCAGGGTGAAGAGTGTGTGTGAGGGGTGTGTGTGTGGGCTAAAATTCCTCCACAACAATGTGAGAGACTGATAAATCACACAGAAACGGCTTGCTGCAGCTAAAAGAGCCTCTACAAACTGTTGAATGATGAGGTGAACTTAGTTTTTTAAACCACTGTAAGTGAAAATTTTTTACGTTTTTCTTAGTGATAAGCTCAGAGTGTTAGGAACAGCTCAATTAGTTAATTCAATAATTGATAGGTTTTATTTTTACATTTTTCTATTAATTTCCAGGGTTTGCTCATTTTAGTTTAGTTTTTGAATGTTTAAAAAACCCACTTTAGTTTTTTTTAATTTCAGGTTGTATTTGTCAGCTGCAGATTTAAGAAGTTTATAGCAGATATTCCAATGCAAACCCTTCACTCGCAGTCATGTAGACATTAAAATCTTAATAAACATGACAAATGTGACCAAACTAGACCAAACCTGCCAAGACTTCTTCATATAGAGTGTTGTAGGTTTCAGGTTTCAGTTATTTAGCTTTTATTTTCCATTTCAGTTAACTATCCTTTGATTTATCTTGTTTTATTTAACTATATTAACCCTGGTTATGAGATATACCAAACAGATTGTTATTACAAACATTCAGCCACAGTTTAGTGCTTACAGCTGCATATTTAGAAGATTTAATTTTCAGAACCCTGAAGGAAGCTTTTAAAAGTCCGTAATCTCGAGGCATGTGCCATTCCTCTGTAGTGCCTGGTTTCTTGACATTACGGCATTTCCAAAGAAAATCTGAACTCAACAACAACAAGGTCTTTTTTTTTAATACAGCCCTATTATTTGTGATGTTTGTGCTTTCCAGGTATCACTAACAGGTGGATTGGGTCGTTGTTCCCTCCAGCACAGTGAACCACCTCCAGACAGTATCATGCTCCCTGTTTGTGGGATCAGCTTACCACAAGCTCACGGTTAGCCGGCAAACTCTAATTTAAGCCCGAGAAAAAATAGCCCAGCGATGACTGCTTGCATTGGATTGCTTGTTTTCTTTTCTTTGCTAATTGTGGTCGCAGAGCTTTGTATAGACCTGCCTGCGTGGAGAGCAAAGGTGAAAGATAACAGAGCAAAAATGACACAATGTTCACACTTAGAAACATCCAGAAACCCAGCAGAGTAACAGAAATGTGGAGGACTGGATTACTTGGGATTTTAAGTGGGTTTAAAAATGTCATCATCGCTGGCTCTCTTTTTTTTTTTTCCTGTGTGACTTTTAAAGACATGATTGCTGTTTTTTTTTTAAAGTAATAACAATTCAAAATCAGCCAGACAGACTGCTGTCTGCTGCTCAGTTTTAAGGGTTTAAAGCCGACTCCCTTAATTTAGGAATTTCTTTATGTTGGAAGAAGTTCAATTACTTATAAAGAATTAATATTTATCAGCACAGCAGCCTGTATAAACAGTAGATATGTACAGCTGAAATATTCAGGACAACAGTAAAGAGAAAACAGTGTGCACTGATATAATTTCACACGCTTTGGTTTGAGATCAGTTACACAAACAAAGTGGACTTTTTTTTTTCAGTTATCTGTCTTGTCACAGGAGCCTGGTCTTCCTCTGTCATCCTCTTCATCATATGTAACAGGTGCTGGTGGTTGTTTAGGAATCTTGAGGGATTTAAGGTGGGACTTATTTTTACCTAATACTATAATGCTCATTAATTCCTGCTTTGGTGACTTACCTCCCCTGATCCTCTCTGGACCGCCCGGCTCTGCCCAGCCTAGCGTCGCCCTCTGTGCTGCTGACGCTGTCAGGGCCTCGACGAGGATCATACAGCATTGAAAGATAGATGTGTCCATGTCTGACATTCATATTTAAATAAATATAAGCAAACTTTGTGGCCTGTAACCTGGAATGTGGTGTGTTTTTTCTTTAGATTGTATTGATGTCAAATGCCATAAATATGAGACAAACCCACAAAAAGAAATTAACTGGATGTTAAGACTTTGACACGAATAATTCTGCAGCTATAATTTAGTGTGTTTTTGGTGTACCTTAAAATACACATTAGTGAATATAAGCAGAACTTAATTGAAATAAATTCACATATTCACATTACATATGGTCCTGCAGGAAGAATCTGATTATGTTTGCTCCTGTTCTGAACTTCTGAGCTTCACTATGTAAATATATATATGGGAGTTTCCCACACAGACATCTTTGAGGTTTACAGAGAATGTCCAAAAACAGAGAACATATTCAGTGAGATCTCTGGCTGGAAATGCCTCGCTGACATCAGAGGTCAGAGAAGGGCCATAGTGCGAGGTATATGTAGAAAATCATCTCTGAATAGAGAAGTCATTGAACCTCAAAGCAGAAGGGTTACAGCAGCAGAAGACCACACCGGAAGACACTCAAATGAGATGTTGCCAAATTAGATGGAAAATTGTTGCCTGGTTTTTGATTTATCTGCAAAATTTGAAGGGTACGTCAGAATTTGGCATTAGCAATATGAAAGCATAGTGGAACAGGAGATTCTCATGATGGAAGCACAGCCGACAAATCTGCTGCAACTGTGTGATGCTGCAATGTCGGGAATATTTTAGCACCTTGTTGAATCTGTGCCATGAAAAAGTAAAGCAGTTCTTACTAGCACCATGTACCTAATAAACTGAGTGGAGTAAGTGAACATGTTTGGAAAATTTTAATAAAATTTTTGTTATTCAACACATTAAATAAAGTACCTATCAGTTTTTACCAAACTTATTCCACTTATCCTCACTTTTATCTGCAATCAGTGCTGATGTTGACGCTTACACACTGACGTGATGCACTAACGAGGAGCCACGTGCCTGTGGTCATTCAGTCTTTGACAGCTCCGATGCCTCTTCATGCTGTACTAAGCTGTAATGATAAATAACGTTCTCAAATCTCATTTTGATTTTTAAAAATTGTTTGAGTGGATTATTGACTTTTGCAATTACGCATTTTTGTTATATTGCAGTACAAACCAAGTAAGTGTACCGTATCAAAAGCGTGTTCATGTGAGCGGAAATAATACGACCCAGTTAAATTTATTATGTGTATTTAAATAAATAGCACAGAGCTCAGGGTCTGAAGGGCACTATGCTGCATTTTTCAACCAAACCTAAAATGATCTTTAAAGCTCAAATCCAGCAGACAGTAAGCATGTGAAAGCTGTATTTCATATCAGTATCACAGTCCTTCTTTCAGCCTGTCTTACTGTAATAAATACAGCAGTTTTGGTCCAACGAAAGTTTTGTTGCACCTCCAAACAATCGATGCAACCTCTGACCTCATGAGTGCAATCAAATTCACAACAAAAAAATAGTGAAAACAAATAATCGCGCTCACTCATGGCTTATATTGATTTTGATTAAAGCCATGTTGTGTGATCCTTTGATACAATGGCTGACAGTTCAACTAAAGTTTAATCTGTCAAATAAATCCGACCTAATCTCCTGTTCCACAACTGCTACATCGAGTATATGAGCGTCTGTAACTGCTCAGCAGAAGTGCTTCTACTCCGCCGTCAGTGTTACACTTCATAAAGCTTTTACAAGCATACAACAATCCATCACGTTCTCTATCGATGCAGATAATATCAGTCAGGTCACCTTTGAGACAGTGTTGTCATACACTCAGGTTGTGTTGTGCAAACATTGGGGTAATGGTATCATAGCGCCCAACATCTGTTAGTGAATTATGGCGATAAATGAGCCTTGCATCAGCACATCGATCGATGCAGAAGCTATTGTAGGAGTGTGTGTGGCTGGTGCAGACCATATGTTTCTCTTTTTCTGAAACCACCTGCCTTATTTTGTGCTTTCAAAATACCTCTAACGTGCCCGGGCCTCTGGGTTCGGCCTCCTCAAGCTGTTCTTTAACAGTTTTGGCAGTTTGGTGGTGCGTGTTGTCCTTGTGGGGGGGCTAGCTTAAGAGGCTGCTTAAACAATGTTTAAGTTGGCGGTAGGTGTCAAAGTTACAGCAAAATGAGGTTTCCCTGCTGACCACTGCATTGTACTAAGACGATCAATATTAATTTAACCCATCAGAGGTTTTAGTGCTGTGGCTGAACAGTGTGTTATCTTTAAACAACACATGTATAAATACAAAGCTGACAGCTTCTAATGATTACGCTGCTAGTGTGTCTGCATTTGTCTACATGCGTATGCCTCCCTGGATCTTTTCCTGCTGGGTTCATGTGACAGCAGGGGCGAGAGGCTAAGAGGCGTTAGCTTGGTGAGAAGGATTACCTATATCTGTTAGGCCTCCTTTTCCTTCCCTTGGGCAGTGTCACGTCTCATTACTTCTGTCCTCCAGCCTGGATAGTCTGGCTTTAGTAGGATGCATTTAAAATGCAGGCAGCCGGGGCGTCCAGGAAGGTTTAGAGGTAGAGTGATATGTGTGCACTTTGCCTGAGAGGCTTTCTTCGGTAAGTAGACAGGTAAACTTCTCCCAAAGCTGGCGTGGATGGCAGATAAGCCTTCACTTGTTTAAGTGAAACGGATGCATGCATCACAGAGATAGACATGCGCAGCGTGTGGTTACAATCTGTTGTTGGGATTGTTGATCAAAACAAGAGTGTCTTTGTGTTTGTGATTGAGACCTGAAGCTTACTAACAGGCACCATTACAATAATGAAAAGGAGACGGGTGGAGGCAATAGACAGACAGACAGACAGACAGACTGACTGATTGACCGATTGATCGATCGATCGATCGATTTATTTTATTCCATTCTCTCTTGATGTCCGGGCTCTGGGGAGGCCAATCCATGACTCATAGTTTTGCATCATGTGTTTTTCTATCCAGGTATATTTTACTGCATTGGCAGTGTGTGTGGGCTCATCATCATGCTGAAAAATGAAGCTGCTGCCATATTGACATGAAAATTTCACATTTTGAATCATGACTCCATCAGACCTATTGCCACTGATTTTCATGTCAGTTCATGTCAGTAATTTGCCAAAGCTCAGCATACCTGACATACTTTCCCTTCCTTAAAAATGCCTTCTTGACTGCCACCCTTCCACTGTGACCATTTCTGATGAGGCTTCAGTAAACAGTAGATGGATCAACTGACGGGCCAAATGTCTCTCTGACCTTGTGTCAGGTCTTTGCTGGATTGTTTCTTGTTTCTTAAGAGTATGACTCTCAGATACTGCTCATCTGCTGCACATCATGCTGAGGTATGCCATGTTTTCGGCTAATAGCTCTTTGGGAATCACCTTGTTTTTATGTCTGTTAAACTATGTCACCTTTGCTAGTTTTCATCGATTCAACTAAAGAATTTGGAACAAGTGTTAGGTCAGCGTAGGTCAGTGTTAAGTGGCTTAACAAACATAAAATTATTGTTTTGAAAATGGACAGGTACAAGGACTGAAACTGAGTAAAAGAAACAGTTGATAGACCGCCACAGAGATACCGTGGTCCCTGATAAAAGTGAGGAATTGCTTTGTAAAGATCCTGTCGCCTTTTTTCAGAGACGTTTGACTCTGTGTTGGAAAAAGAAATTTAAAACGTGCCTGTGGTCATTCAGTCAAGGTCGTAAAAGTTATTGCTTATTACTTTGTGGTATTCCCAGAGAAAATAATTATAATCTAGATCATGACAACAAAAGCTTTTGTTATTTGTAAACCCTAAACTCAACTTCAACGCTCAAAGTTTCAGGAGACAAAACATGAGCAGAGAGAGAGATCAGACCAGTTTAAATATTTTACCTTTTTTCTGATAACGGTAGGTAATCAATCATTAAAATCGCTCATCGTGTGAGTATACACAACATTTAATGTCTCCAGCAGCTCGTATGTAACCATTTCTGTTATGCTGTTATATAAAATTGAAATGTGTTTTTGGTCAGGTTGGGATTAAGAAGAAATCTTTTTCGTCCATGGTTATCTGGCATTAGAGATTAACAAATCATCATCAGTATTGTTAACAACACATAACATGTCATTCTTATAACAACATTCAGCTTGTTTGGCTGTTTTTGCTTCACTTCACTGGAAGAGCTTAATGTGAAATGCTGAGTTAAACATCCTCCACAGTCACACAGTTACGTTTTTTTTACTTTGTGGGGTGGGTAGAAATCTGCAGTTCTTGTAAAAGTTATTTTCATATTTCATATTTTCACATATTGTCAGATGCCTTGAGTCACTAGCTGAGCGTATGTAGAGCTCTTTTAACCCATTTCTCTAAACCAATTGTCCTAATCACTTGTAAATCCTTCCAGTCAAGTGGCTCATGAGAAGAAATCGATGACATTAAGCTGAGTAACCTCTGTGGTCGTTTTCTCTCTACACTCCTGTTAAACATGCTACAATGAACAAACGCCCTCTTCATTTCCCCCCCACATTTCATTCTGTGAATTCCTCTCATCGGTGTGGGTCACTGACTCCGTCTTTCTGCTCTTGCTCCTCCGGTGACCTGTGCTGCTTGTCCTGCATGTCTACAAGATATGTTTGTTGACCCCTTGCTCTTGTTGCCCTCCCTCCCCCCCTTCCCCATCGAGGAACCCCCTGCCGCCTGCTCATCTCGCCCTCCAGCTGGTTCCCTCCACAGTCCAGAAGCCGCCGAGCTCTCCTGGCTTGAGTAGGATGGCTAATCTAGATAGCGGGAGGCCTCCCTCCTGCTAGCATACACAAGAGAAGGAAACCCTAATTGCTTATGTCATAAAGCTCTCTGACCCAGATAAGCCTTCACTCCCCAAAGCTGCTGAGATAAACCCCACTTTACCTCACCAAACCTGCCTCTCCTGATCCACCATCCCCCTCCTAACCTTTCCGCACCTTCTGCTACATTATTAACACCCTGAGCAGGGGGAGAGAGAAAACTGTACATCATGGGTTTTAAAGTTTGATGTCTTCATATTTTTTTAAAATGACCAAGCATATAACAAATGCATATATGTATGTAAAAAAAAAATGCATAACCTAACTTAAATGCAGGAGTACTCTAACTCAAAGCTTATTGTAATATTTGTAAGGACTTGCTGTGGTACGTGAGTAATAAGGGAGGTCGTGATGAAGTGAGTAGAAGGCGAAAACAAAGCCTGACTTAATAAAGCTGGTGATGACTAAGTGTGCGTCCAATGAAAGCTGATCTAAAGTCATGGCATGGCGTTGCGTGCCACTTGCCCTCGTGCGCCTGGACCCAATAACGAAGGCTTAACCACAAAATGCCACAGCCCCTCGCACAGTCGTCGAGTGCTGAATGTCACACGTGCTCCACCTTACCAACCAACAGATGGCCGGTTAAACCATCAACGCTCGAGCGACGTTAAAGCTGAGCACAATGATACTGATGTG
>VOQK01015946.1:4867-14982 GCA_015052645.1 Benitochromis conjunctus
AAAATCAACCCCCACCTTTTTTTTTCTTTTTTTTTTTTAAATGCTTACAAATTTTGCTGACTTTGCTCAATTCAGGATTATTTGACTGTTATGTTTATTATTTTGCCTCTTATATTGCATCTAAGCAGCACAACAATGCAATGGATACGTTTACACAGAGAACTATTTGAAGGATAGGGTTGGGACATGTTTCCTATGACCATCATCTTTGCACTAGAGAAATTATAAGTGCTGAGTTTCTCTCTTATACATTACTGTGCAAAAGTCTTGAGCCACCGCTGGTTTCTTTATATTTTGCTGGGAAATGGGTAACAGGTACAGTGACTTACTGTAAAATGTCCAAATATATGTGGAAATACAGTATATAAGCAAAAAACAAAAAGCTTTTTGTTTCAAAATATTTAAAATCAACTTTTGGTATGACCACCTTTAGTCTTCAACACAGCCTAAACTCTCTTAGTCAAGCTTCCTTTTCATTTCTTTAAGCAGTCTTCAGGAGTAGCTCTCCAAGCTTCCTGATGGACATTGAAAGAATGTTGTTCGATGTTGGCTTCATTTCGTTTTATTTTCTGTCAACATGAACGCACTTCTTCAATAATGTTAAGGTCCGGGCTCTGAGGAGTCCAATCCACGACTAATGGCGTTCCATTGTGTGTCTTTACTGCATTACTACATGCATTTACTGTATATTGCATTCCACTGCGATCATTTCTGATGAGGCTTCAGCAAAGAGTAGCTAGATCAACTGAAAGGTCAGGCGTGCCTCTCGGGTCCTGTGTCAGGTCTTTGCTGGAATTTTTCCTTGTTCTTAAAGACATGACTTTCAGTTCTGTTCATCTGTTGAAGGCCTTTTTTTTGTTTTGTTTTTAGGCCTGTCACTTCTTCTTTTGTCCTCTTTTTGTCAAGTTTCCTCAAATTCTTTAAGAACACATGACTATGTCATGCCAAGTATTCAGCTAATAGTTCCATGGTAATCACTTGGACTTTTTCTTCAACTAAAGAAACAGCAACAATTTGTGTTTTTACCACAGCCTGTTAGCACACAAGTGCCTAAAGATACAGTTTTGTTGCTAAGTTGTGTGTTATTTGCAGACTCAACACCGACTGATCCCTTGGGTTAGGTGCCTTTTTTATGTTTCAGTGATTCATAGATCAGTGTTAAGTGGCTCAACAAAAAAATGAGCTACAGAGACTGGAAGATGAAAATGAGTGAAGCAGCAGCACCTTCAGAAAGCCTGGAGAACTATTGCTCAAGTCCACCTTTAAAAACATTTTGGATCCAAAATGTAAAAAAAAAAGAGACCTAGCTCAAGACTTTTGCACACTTCTGGATAAATCCGGTCTAACATCAGTGTATTGTGTATCAGCAGCATGTCTGTTCCTAGTGAAAGAGACACATCTCCTCCGATGTTGTTAGAGTGTGCACACAAACAGGTGTTTCCACTTGTCTAAGTAGATCTGGCTGATTATAACTCTATTCCAGCTGACGCTGGGTGGAGCACTAGAGAAAATCACATAGTGTCACCAAACTATATGCAGGGCTACTAAGAGCAATTTTCAGAGTAGGGAATCTGACAAGTCATACGACGAAAAGACAGGTGTTCCTGGTATCATCTGTCATCTCAGCTGTTGAAAATGCTAGTTTTTGCTAACAATGACAGGCCCAGGAGAGTCTTTCAATTCAATGCATGACACCAGCCAACACACAGAGAAGGCATCAGGTTTACTCAGAGTATAAGTAAGAAAGATGAGCAAAAAAATGTTATGGAAAAGGTTTGCTCACCTTCACATTTGGGTTCTTCAGGATGAATCCTCTGTACCATCCTGTAGAGAGAGAGAGCGAAAACATCACTTTAATTTTACAGCCTGTCCCTGTGAATATTACACATTTAAATTTTTATGTCTTTCCTGGAGTGCAGAGTGAAAGTTGAAAAGAAAATGAATTCCTGTATATCTATTACGAGCAGAGCAAAGACAGAAAATAAGATGTATGTATGTCCAAGAGGGAAGTTGTATAGTCCCCCTTCCCTTCTACAATATTTCACCCCCCAAAAAAAAGCCCATTAAACCTGCTCTTTACTTACTTTCATGTGAAAATACACACTTAGGTTATCAGTAGGCATACTATAGTTTATGACAATACTATTGCCAATGGAACGACATAAAACTTGTTATTTAAGGCAAAGCAACAAAGCTTCTCTTCTTCCTATTCTGTGACTGGAATCTAAGGCAACCCTAACACCGTTTGGTAAAATGTTTTGAATTCTCACACAGCGACAGAACCCTGAATAATATCTTCACCATTTTTCTGCATCACTCCAGTACAGATAATGGGCTGAAGGTGGAGGCGCATATACTTTGTTAAGCGCTGGATTCTTTGGTTCTAGTTGGGCTCAAAGCGCCCTGCAACACCCTTTTTCCAATATTTATCACAGGCGCCCTTTTTTCTAACCTTTACCAAAACTGGCGCACATGATCTTCATGATCTTCAAGCCTCATAAATGCCAAAAAAGCCCTTTAAAGGCCAGTCAAAATTGAGAGCGACCACATTCTTAAGGAATCTCATCTGTATTTCACCACTGTAAAAAGCAAAAACATGTTTTTCCTATCAGCGCTGACGCTCGTGGTTTTGACGGTTCGGACTATGATCTGACACACGGCTCGGCTTCCTTGTACTTTGCAGGTATGTATTTTGAGATTTTATGTGTAAAGGCAACACTGAAAAGCAATGAGGTACACAGGAATGTATTTCTTAGCAACCCGTGTTTGCAGTGACCACAGGTTAATGCACAGCCGAGTACAAGACGAAACCTGCAACACACAAAGCCGCTGAAAAGCACTATAAATATCAGTTTGCCTTGTCATAGCAAAGGTTGAAGAAAAAAAAAAAATACAAAGCAAAGGCAGGAAAAACAAAACTGTGGTTTGGCATTTACTCACACTCTACTGTCAGCTCAAGCCAAATTGGTACAACCTCGATGCTTTTGCAAATCCCAGCACTGATAGAAACAATCGAAAACGTTCAAATTTGCAGAGGCTTTGAGCTGATGATCTTTTCCAGACTGACAATTTAAGCGCATTCCAGTCACTGTAAGTCCTGCCAGATAAGAGCATTAACTAAATAGCTCAAATGTAAATGTATTAGATTATTATAATCATATTATATTATTTGGTTTTGCCAAAGCACCTGTAACCTAGGTAGCATTTTCTACCTCATTTGTTACAGGAATTCATAGTTAGAGTTGTAATTTTTGTCTTTTTTTTTCATTAGCAAAGGTTAGGCTGTGACAGCTCTCAGCAGACCTTAATAAATCAGGAAATACATCGGCAACAGATTAGTATGTATTAAGTGGTTAATGTTTTTCATCTGTAATACCAACATACAACACAGCATTATTTCAGGGCGGGTACGTAAAGACAAGGAATTAGCTAAGCTAATGACCAAAAAAAAAAAAAAAATTACAAAAGCAGTTACTCAGGAATTTTTGCATTTGTTTGTTTCACAACAATCAGTATTATAAGCAGACTGTACAATGCTAACTCTGTAACAGTGTGAAAACCACAAAAACCACATGTTAATGGAAATTATAACAGCAGAGATTTAGGCACTGGCTATTAAAATAATAGCTTAACAAAAAGGTTAACACTTTAAGTAGATTGTCATAATAGCTATAGAAAAATGATACAACTGAAGATAACTGCATTTTGTAATAGTTTGTATGTAACAGTACGTGCAAGGGGGGAAAAAAAGATGAAATAGCTTAACGTAATGCCCTGAAAAATATAGCTAATAATAGCCCAACTACAGCTATGCTAAACAGTTTGTATTATTTCTATTTAAAAGTAACAGAAACACCGGTAAAACAGACAGAATAGAAATTAAAAATGTTTTACATCAACACTCACTTTTATTTGAACACAGTAACATAAAAGTTTCAAACTGAGCTGAAATGAAAAGCTGAGGACATGCTAAGTGGCGAGGCCTAGGAAGGTGCACTTGAACTTATCTGACAAGGCTGCGGGGGGAACGTCTGACAGAGCAGTGCGGAAAACCATCATTTAAAATCAAAGTTTATATAGTGTGCGCTCACTGCTGTCAGTAACTTACAGAAAGAGCCACTGAAGGGCAAAGTCAAAAATCAATTACTGAGGCGGAGAATTTTCAGACAGGAGCCACATTTCAGTAAAGACACGTCCAGCGTGTAAGCTCCTGTGTTTTGAAGTGTCAACAGTATCACCATGAGGCAGGGCCATTAGTCTGCCTCCTCTGCTGTCAGCAGTCTGCCTCTCAGCCTCTTCGCTGCTGGCTATATTTTGATTTAGTTCTTCCCTTCTGGGCCAAGCATTCCACTGGCTGTGCTATTGTCTACTTCCTTTGGGTCTCTTACCACAATATCACATCCCTCTGGCTGGCAAATTTCAAGCCAGACTGGCTTGCTCTCTTTCAGTATGTGTGTGTGTGCGCACACGTGTGTGTGTGTGTGCGTGTGTCTCCACCAAACAGGAAGTGCAACAGTGTGTGTCAAGTGCGCGCTCCAGAAGAAACATGTTTGAGTACAGATGCTTATTGGTATTAATGAAAAGCGCATAGTATTGTCGTGAAATGAGTCGACATTGTTCTGGGGGTTGAAACGGACCTAAAACAGAAAGGACAGAAAGGAAATGCAGAAAAAAAACCAACTAAAAACATATTAGCATCCAGAGAGAGAGAGAGAGAGAGAGAGAGAGAGAGAGAGAGAGAGAGAGAGAGAGAGAGAGAGAAGGCAAAATCATGAAGAGGAGAAAAGCAGACAGTGTGGGCAGGAGGAGCAGCCAGCTTGTGGTGCCGGAAACAGTAGCAAACATGAATTTCCACAGGTCTTCTTCACAGACAACTTGGTGCTCATTTTGTGCATACCACATCACAACTCCCCTCAAGAGGACATTCAACAAGTGTAATGTTGCCCCATGGGAACTTTCAGTGTAGGCACATACCGACACACCCACCTGCATGTCGGTTTTTATGCCAAACAATGTGCATGTATCCGGACAGGTTTGTGGTGTCATTTCTAAATATTCAGATGACAGTCTGTGCGTGGCTCTACTAACTGTTTATGGTTGATTTGGTAAAGGGTTGCTTTTATTCATCTATTGAATGGAAAAAACAGAAGCGTTCCTAACGACTCAAGTTTCAAATTCAGGAAAGGAAATCCGCTCTAAATTTTCTCGAGTGAGCAGCTAATTTGAATGTAGCCCTGCACATAGGAAGTAAAATGAGTACCATACCTTCACATTTCTCCAGGATTTGCACCGTGTCTCCAATTTCCAGCGGGAGGCCATGCTGGACGGTCCCTCGGAAACTGGCCAGCACTGCAGCGAAAGAGGCACAAACACCCACTTTAGTTGTTGTTGTTTTTTATACAATTTTTTTCCAATACTTGAACCTGGTATAATGTAGAGTTAGAAAGAGAGTGTAGGAAACAAACAGACAAAAAGCTCCTTCCAAAAAAAAATAAAATAAAATAATGGGACAACAAAAAAATAAATAAAAAAATAAAAATAACAGAAAGAGAGAAGATACGATCAATAATCTGTGTAGGTGAAATAAAATCAAAGCTTATGAAATACCTCTCCATTTCTGCGCAAACTCATAACACAAACACTCAAAACAGAGTTACATAAATCCATTCTGTGTCCCACACAAGACGTCAGGCTGTTTTTTTTTTATTTTTATTATTTATTCAATGACTCCAATTTTAACTTTCTACACACAATAGCAAAAACAGAAAAGACTTTCGTACAGAAATGCACCGTACTTTGTGAGTCCATTTACACTGTTAACACTGTGAATGGTGACGCCTTTGAGGAGAAAAGCCTTACTTTGTTTCTGCCAGTAGCTCATCAGATGACTGGAATGTCAACTAGACAAAGTGTTTTGGTGTTTTTCGGATATTACAGTTGGGACACTGTGATAACAGGTGATAATAGGTGACCAAAAAAAATCTTACCTTCTATGAAGTAATGTAATTTTTTTTCAATAAGAAGCTGCTGTTGTAAAATACTGTAGCTGTACTGTAAAATAACAGTTTAATTCTGGCAAAATCTAGCTGCCAGTATTTTACGCTAATTTAACAAGGAAACGCTTTGTAAGAACAGCAATGTACAGACTATGTCTTATTATTTAATCCTAAACAGTTGTGATTAACCCAAGCTCCTGTCTTACTTTCACTCGGCACTGATTGCTAGCCAGCACACATACAGCACAGGTGCTAAAATAACCTACATTCAGGGTGACAGAGGGCACTTTTCACCTTCTTTCGTATGTTTCTCTTGCAACTATACCCAGTAGCCCACCTAGCCCAAATTAGCATTACAACTGACATTACAGTACATGAAGATAGCACCTTGCTAACCTAACACAGAAGCAGGAACGAGCATTAGCTTAGCACTTGACAGCTCTACCTTTTCCAAAATATGGTCTTATTAAAAATTTAACACATTATCTGCCAAAAAGCCAAACTTGAGGGTTTAAAACCCTGCATCATGGCTCTGTCCATCTTTTATATACAGTCTATGACAGACATGTCACCAGAACAGATACTTACAATGGCGTTCGAGACCAAAATTCTAAAAATGCCACAGTACTTGGTCTCGTCTGTGCCAAGGCTACAATTCTTCTGGACCTGACTATAATTATTCTAGTCTATGCTTACATGCTGAAAAAGCAAGATCCCCACGAGCACAGTGAAAGCTACAAATGGAAGGTGGTAACTAGTGCAGCTGCAGAATAGCTTTGCCCTGTCTTACTGACTGAACAGCAGTAAGTTTTAGACTTTTTTTCTCCCCCTTTTCTTTTGGCCAATGGTGTTACCGAACTATGCATCAAGAATTGCATAATTCTACTGTTTTTGGTACCAACTACTTAATTTCTGGTATCATGACATCTCTAGCCAATGATAGTTGAACTAAAGTCAATTTAAGAGCCACATGACCAGTTTTACACATGAAAGGCACTGCACAATCTGTCTACGCCCGTGTGCCTGCATGTAGGAAATAGGAATTACCCTTAAATTGGCAGCGTGTGGAAAATGACATTTCAACATCAAACACTGGAGAGATGTCTGATAGAGAGTGGATACAGCTTTGAGATTAATACAGGCTTTGAGAAAATGTCATAAGGAAGCCTGACGTCTATAAGGATAGCAGGTTAAGTAGGTACGGACAGAATGATGCTGATGGTCTATTAGCACTGAACGCTGCTTTCTAACTGTGAGAGTTTCAGCAAAATGTCTCAGCTGACAACACTGCAATCATCTCTTAAAAATAGCACAGAGTCCCGCTGACTCGCTCACTGAAACCAAACACACAGACACACACACACACGTGCACAATAAAATTAACCCGCACTCTTAAACCTGCATGTACCCACAAATATGTCAGCCGCTCCACACTGATATTCATGCAAACACAGAATTGCAAATGTTGCCAGATCCACCAGGGTGCACGCTTAATGCTGCAACGACACGGGCAGCAAATTTACACAAGCGGCCTATTCAAACAGCATGTATGCATGCAGACATGGGCTCACAGAGACACCCATTCACACAAGGTCACGCACATGTAAAACTGGGATATCCAATGGAAACATAACAAGAGTCCCTGCCATGCAGAAAGGCTTCCGCCTTGAGCTCAAGCGAGGACGAGAATTTAATTTCTTCAGGCTGCAGGGCTCATTCGGTATACCTGAACGCAGCATCCAAACAGCGCAGAGAGAATTCCCTTAGTTGCAGAGGGATTATATTTAATCCAGGACAATTTAAAGAGACAAGACGCGGTGGTCACAGTTCATGGACTGCGGACCACACAGGGATGCTGCTGCGGCTAAGGATAAATCCAATTGCTGTTCAGTAAAATTCGAGCCGGCTTCCCGCTAGTTATGGCCCAATCATTTTGTTTTACTTTTTTCCCCAAAAGGTGCATTAATAAGCATACAAAAAAGCAAACTGACTGTGGTGTAACTGTTTAAGATACTCTGATTTTTCTTTTCGAAAAGATGGGACACAACACTCTATTAAAGCCTCCTTATTCAGTGCAGCTAAGAGGATATTTTCATGATCAGAAAAATGCATCATGAACTTAACTAATAATTAAGCTACAAATCAGAGGCTGACTGTCAGAGGTGTTATTTTTTCCTTTTTAGGGGTGGATTGGGTTTTTTCTCTCCTTTTTCTCTAGGAGAATAGCCCACTGCTGAGGAGAGGATTCAGCAGAATTACTCATCCACCCACTCTCTCACGTTGACACCAAGATCAAGTTTGCAGTCGAAAT
This sequence comes from Benitochromis conjunctus, assembly GCA_015052645.1. Lineage (NCBI taxonomy): Eukaryota > Metazoa > Chordata > Actinopteri > Cichliformes > Cichlidae > Benitochromis > Benitochromis conjunctus. Next base: position 13,175 of record VOQK01015946.1, read on the forward strand.
TAAAATTCTGGACTGTCTGTAACTCTGTTCACGTGTGTGCTACTGTGTGTCCTTTGTATTTTCTGTTGAAGCATCGCCAGCTCTTTGTTATTCCCCAAGCCTCAGAAACGCTGTCTTTACATGGGATTTGTCACAAGTGCACATCTGACTTTGTAATTCGTTCAAAGCGCGCGCGCGCACACACGCACACACACACACACACACACACACACACACACACACACACACACACACACACACACACACACACACACGAAGAGATGCCTGATAGTTTCTACTTTTTGTAATTCATTCAAAGCCCAATCACTCAGGCGCGCGCACACACACAGACGAATCGTAGCAAACACACTTGCACTGACAAAGTGTGCCCAATGCATGAATTATCCAAGTGACTTTCCCAGCTGCATTAAGCTAAATTATTCAGTTTCAAGTCGCCGCTTTTTCTTCTTTCTTTTTTTTCTGCTGTGAAATGAAAGCATCCCGCCGGCCAATCCACAAGCCAGCTGCTTGTCTGTCCTTCCGTCTCTAACTGCCTGTCGTCAGTCCGACTATCTGTCTGTCAGCCGTCCAGGCTGGCTAACTGCCAAATGATGAGATGAGACAGGAAAGGTGTTCACTCTGGAGGGAATTGATTTTGTTGTTGTTTTTATCCCGTGTGCTGGGATTGCGGGTCGTGTTCCGTTACGCCAGAGGAAGAGAACAGTAAGTACAAATGGGGGAAAGATGCCATTCGTGGCTGTTCCACCACACTGCTGCCACAAAGCACAAAAACAGGCAAAGCAGGGGGAAAACTCTATAAACTGTCCAATGTACTCACACGCCACACACGCGTCCAAGCGGATGCCACTGGTCCATGAATATCCTATTGCATAAACTGAACAAAAAACAGACCTGCAGATGCTCAGATTTGGCATCAACACACACATACACACACTTTCTGTCAACTGAACCTGTTAGATCCAGTTTCCAGATGGCCTGCAATGACTGGCTTTTCAGCCACAAAAAGGCAAAGTCTTATACTTTCTGACACACGCACGCATACTTGGTTTGATTCTCTGTGACACCAGTCCACCGGGTCATGGTGGGGACACGGCTAAGACCGTCTTTCTTAAACTAGACATCACAATAGGATGGCAGCCTGGACGAGCCATTTACCCATGAACAAACAAGTTTATTGTCAGTTTTCACCAGAGACAGAAAGAGACGATGGAGACATACAAGGGGAAAGAAAGTAGAAATAGAAAAAGAAGTAAAAGCAGCTCGTGTGTAATTTGGTCTTAACAGAGCTAGCATGGCTCAGGCATAACAGTATGACCACCTGCCTAATACTGTGCTAGTCTTTCTTTTGCTGCCAAAACAGGACTGATCTGTTGAGGTGTGGACTCCACTAGACCCCTGTGGTCAGGTGTGCTAACATGAGAGACTATTGCCAGCAGCTGTCAGCTATATCGCGCCACTAAAGCCTAAGTCACACAGGCCTAGAGACGAGTCGGCGATCCCCCCCCCAACATCTGTGGTCACACATAATTTGCATGGAAGACACCAAATTGTCTGCTAACTACCCACTTAGAGGTGGCGAAACCTGATAAACCGTGACGGTAAACGTTAAATAGACTGCTTCTTATGTAGCGCTTTTCTATTCTACTGGTGCACTCAAAGGCCTCATTCACCCATTCATACAAGCACTTTTCTGTGCTGAAGTGCTTTCTATCTAACATTAACACAAATTCATAAAGTGATGGATGCATTGGAGAGCAACTTTGAGTTTTGCATCTTGCCCAAGGATAGTTTGCTATGCAGACTGGAGC
>VOQK01015950.1:2444-12844 GCA_015052645.1 Benitochromis conjunctus
ACATATTTGTTTTGTTAATAAGCTAAAAAAAAAAAAAAATGACAGTATGTGAGTCATTAAAAGGGTGGAGGCTGGGTGTAACAAAGGTTTAGATACAAACTAAGGATAGCTCATGGTAGCACATGTGTTTCCATAATAACTACATTCATTTAATAGTTTGTCAGTTCGTAGACAGCTTTAAACTATCTCCTGCTATCCAGTTCACCTAAATATATGTGTAGTTTTTTAAAGACCTCTTGATTAATTTGTGTGTTTATATATTTCCAGCTTTTGAACAGATACTAATTTGCCCTCTTGTGATGTGAGTGAAGCTTGCTAACATATTGTCTGTGTTGCTTTACTTACCCATATTTTTATCTTCTTAAAAACAATCAAATAAAAAAACAACAACAAAACAAACAAACAAATACAAATGTCTTGTTACAGCACCATAATTCTGATTTGTAATTAATTCACTCAGTGAGTTAAAGACAAGGCTTGAGCCTTACATGTGTAAAAGTTTCCTTTACATGATTTTTCAATTCAATTTCTTGTGTCATGAAACATTCATGTTGATTTTGTCCAAGCCGACGTGACACAATAGCAGAAACCTGACCCACGGTCTGATGTTGTTTTTGCCAAGTGGCTGTTATTCTTTGACATCACTGGACAACGATCAACGTTGTGATGTCGTCATAGAGAGTCCTGCTGATTAGCTTTACTTACTTATTTGACTTATTTATTCTTAAGCCTTGCCTTATCAGTTAGATTTTTCAGTGTAACGTGCTGTACTGTATTCTCTGCAAATGAAAATGGTCATTATAAATTCTTTACCAAAAAAAAAGAATAATAGTCTAAAATCAAAGTATTAACCTTGTAGGTTGTAAAACACAAAAGCAAACTTTTTCTTAGAATAGTTGAAGAAAATATCCATTTAAATGTCAAAACAACATATTTTTCTTGAGGTAAACACTGATATGATGGATGGAAGACAATATCATATAAAAAGAATAACAGAACGATGACTTGAGGTTAAGATGCAGTTGATGGGCTGAGGCTTTTACAAATTTTCCAAAAAGTGCCTCAAATATCCCCAACTCAAGCACAGCGGTAGACAAAGCAATGCTAATACCAACTTATGCTCATCAGTACCATCACTGATTTTTAAGCCCAGCTCTCACTGTTGCCTGCTGCCTGCAGTATTTTCAGTTAATTTGTTGAATGTAAGATCCTTGAGGCAACTGTTGTTGTGAACTGGTGCGACATTAATAAAAGGGAACTGTAGTAGCTTCTTTGTTAGGTAACGCTAGATACATCGCTGGTATTTAGAATTTAAATATGAAAATAAAATAAATGTCTTTTTGAGAAAAATGTCATCTATGATAGAACCCAAGATAAAACATATTTTTTAGCTTAGCTGTAACTTATTAGCTTTGCAGGTTATAAATATTAGTATAGAATGAAAAGATAAATAGAGACACTCATCAGCTACACTCAACTATGCAAGCATATGCTTCTCAGTGAATACAATTATTTTCTATTGAGCTAATATGTATTTTAATATTATTAAAAAGATTGCCACATTGATTTATTGTTTGGTTTTGGAAATATTATTCTTACCACAGCAACCACCAGAGTACTGATTGTGTGACACATGTTGTGTTGTTGGTCATCAGTCACTAATCTGTCTCCCACTGTTTGCTTTCTTATCATTCTTCATCACAGAAAGGGCTAGATGAGGAGTGAAACTCACAGACGGCCACCTAAGACCTTTGGGATCTTCTCTATTGGTTCTCCTTTGTCTCCAAAGTAACTGTAGAATAAAGCAAAGTGCATTCAAATTGATGTGTGCTTATTCATTTTAAGTAGCGCCACATAAAGTCAGTAAATATTAACAAATAAAACTTTCATTTCACTTCTTCATCACTGACAAAATACCACAGTACCCAAAGAATTTAAAGAAAAACTGATAATAAGTGTAAGGTGTTACCACATTAACAATATGTGAAGCTCATCAGTTTACTAATCACAATATTTTCTGCACAGGATCATACATAGAGGTTTATTACGGTTTGGGGTGTTATTTTAGGTGGCTAACTTCTGCCACCTTGTGTTGAATTCTGTGCAACTGCTCTCTGATATTCACGGTTGCAGCTGCAAATCTGCAAAGCTGCTTTAGTTGTTAGTGGGAATTCTGAAAATATTTTCCACCTATTTAGAATAATTTCATACAGCGTATGTCACAAAAACACATTTCCGTAAATGGAGATTTTGTTCTGTTTGAAGCCTTTAAAACTCAATCCAGAAGGTTTTTGAGATTTGTCGAGCTGACAGTGATGAGTGATGGACAACATCGTTTTTTTTTATCACTATATTTTAGTAACTGTCCCTCTCTTACAGCAGTAATCAAAGTAGACAAAAATGTGTTTTGGAAAAAAAATAGAAATGCTATAATGAGAGTCTGTATTCAGTGGAAATTTACTTGGAATGGTCTAAAAAAAAAATGCTGTGTCATAATTTTGTTTTTATAATAACTCTGAGAGAAGAGTAATGGTAATTTCATGGTTGCTAAAAGGAACTAAAAGTAAAGGACACTGCAGTAATGCCTAAAAAATTATTTCTCCAATAAATTGTAACTTTCAAAGTAAAAGTGCTTGTTTTCTTACTCAGTGTTGTCTCATTACACACTGATACTGATGTCTTAAAATTAGCTGCAAAACATTTTTAGTGAAGAGATTTCATAATATGACACTTGCCTTTCTGTTCAATTAAATAACTGTAATATGATGAGTTGACCTATGCTACTATATACACAAGGACCATTGGTTAGTGTGGAGGCAGTGCTAGAAATAGTTACTTTCACTGAAAAAAGGAGAGAGAAAGAAAATGAATGAATCAATATGATTCAAATCTCGCATAAAACCAGATGAGGACGGTGTCAGAATCTCTGCATGCAGAACATGAAACAAACAAATTCAAGAGCAAATTTACTATATTTATAACAGAATAAAAATTGCATTTTTAACTTTATATCTCTATGTGTGTTTTTTGTAACACATTATAATTTGGTCAAATATAAAAACAGGTTAAATAAACAGTTGATACAATACAAAATTTACAGTGTAATTAGTTGAGTATAATTGTTGTAACATAATGTTCTGATGATTCAGACCAGGCTGTAATTAAAGAGAACAATATTGGTTAAATGAAGCTTCGTGTCAAGTGTACTAAACAACTGTTGTTATCTCAGGTTTGCTTACATTCCCTTGCTGTGATATCATGGACATTTTAACATTGTAAAACAAAACAACTAATAAGAATTACTCTTTAAACTCCATCATCAAGTTTCACTGTGCGACTTTCAGAGAAAATATATCACCTTAAATCCAAATTTAGATGGAAATAAACACACACACAAAAAGAAAATAGAGTATGTCTAAGAAAGTAAGAGCACATTTGACAGGAAATGTATTCCTATTTGAATCTTTGACAGGCTTACCGTTCATTATGCATCTGCAGCAGGTCACAGGAGAGACTGAAGCGCATCTTCCTGTGCTGTCAGAGTGGTTTAGGTGAAAGCTGGCGCCTGTCAGGCACCAGATACTGACCCTGATCTAATGCAGCCCTGTCTTTCAAAGGTCTTCACTATTAATGGAGAGATTATAAGAAAATAAGCAAATTGCTTAGTATTATTCTTTCCTATCCAGACATTGAGACAGACAGAACCATCTAAGCCGTGGCTTTGTTTGTCTTTTTTTTGACTCTTTGGGGTTTGACAGCCTTTTAATCCCGTCACCTCTGTGCTGCAGGCTTCTGTGTGTCAATTACTTAACATGTAGGCCTTTGATGTTCAGAAATACTTTAGGATTATTAGACAGACACCCCCAGCATAAAGTGACACCATTTATTTTTTCCACAAAAGAGCAAGTGACCTTACCTTAGAGGGGTCAGGCAGCTAGATGAGGCGTGGAAGCCAGGAAGGGACCAAAGAACAGATGAAGATTTCCACAGGGGCTTAAACAGCTGAGAATGAGAATGAGTCCAACAATGTGAAAGCAATCTCTGATCAGCTCTCTAAAGGTCCACAGGAACACTGCTCTGCACCACAGTGAAGGTCATTCTCATTTGATTATAGCAAAACAAATTTCTAATTCCCTCAGTTATTAAGGGCTGATAATGGAGATCTGTTTGTGTCACATAAAGGAGATCAGAATAAAATCTATGCTCTCTTTCTCCCCACAGCGGTGTTCATCTAATTTTAATGTTCAATGACCGTGGGCTCAGAAAATACTTATACTTAATAAAACCATAATAAGCTAAACCTTCCCACTGCTTAAATTCAAACCATGAGGAAACACCATCAAACAGATTTGTTTCAACATATGGAGTATTTTCAGTGGCGTGCACCTGTTACCCCCCATCCATCGTGACATCAAAGAATGTACTTCTGCTATACTGCTGCCCTTCACAACCAGAGACAAGAATTTCACAGGGTTATCTTTGTCCTCAAGGCCAAAGGAGAGGGAACAATGCCATGACGACACTGTGAGACAAAGGGTGAAGACCAAACTGGGCAGAACAGTGGTGAGTGATAATTCAAAGTCCCTGACCTTAGCTTTCACTGGACAACTGCGACAACACTTTGTCTGAGCAGCAGTGACTCCAGAAATGCTTTTCACCTTCCCGTCACATGCCTGACCTTTGCTGAAGTTTACCTTTCTGATTAAACATCCTAGTATGAGCAATGAGGCCAAAGCTGTTCAACGAGTACAATATTTTAGGAGCAAATTAGTCTTATTAATTTTGCTTATCTACTTTGTTTGGAATTTGGGAAAGAGGCATTGAATTGACTGCTGCTAATAGGAGCAGAAGTAAAATCAAGGTTACTGTTTGTAACCAGGTTTTGAATGAATTATGAATTATTCTTTTTTGTCATAACCCCCCAATCTAAACAGACCGTTTCATATCTTTTTCCTCTTGGTTTTGCTGCTTTGCCTTGTATGCAAGTTGTACGACGAACACCATGTGACAATAATGACTTCAATTTTAACTTTTATACAACAGAGGCTAAAGATTCTTCAGTGTGACATAGTGAATACATGTAGAATATTCTAGTAAGTAAAACCCAGACAAATATAAAGATTAAGATAGTAAATATGTACTTAAAGAAAAAAACTGAATTTCATCAGTATTACAAAAAAACATAGAGTTACCCGTTATGAATTAAATGAATAAAATCAGAGTCACTTGATGTGAAGCCTGTCCCTGATCCCCACCTCTTGCCCTCCCCTTTCTTTGTCCTGTATTGTTCTCGCCCTGGTTGTCACAAGGTGAACGCAACAAATAGCAGCAGTACAACTTACCCAATTAGGAGAATGCTTTTTTAATGTGTAACCTTTCTCCCAAAATTCAGGCCATATTTGGTGGATAAAGAACCTCTATTAAAGGACGAAGGGCAGATGTCAACTGCAGGGCTCATCACTTGACTTGATTGAAGGTTTAGAGTCAAAGGTAAGCAAACAATTTACATATAATTTAATGTTCAGAATAGAAGGTCAACATTTTAGGAACAAACTTAACATGTACATCATATTAGTGTGCGGTAATAAATGATGATGCTGTGTGGTAGTTGTAATGGAGTTTTTCTTGTTTTGCTTTTTCTTCTGGTTTAAACAGTCCTGACAGATCCTGCTCATCTTCTGGAATCCAACCCACCCTAGGTAAAAGCTGTGCTTGGTTTGAGTTGAAAAGGAACTCCCTTCAGTTAGGACTTACATTTTTGTGGTTTAACTAGAAATGTGCAAGTTTTATTTTTAATACTCTAAGTAAGTGGCCAGTCTATTCTCATCATAGTTTATATGGCAGAGTTCTGATTTGAAGTTCAAAGTATTAGAACATGAGTTTTGTATGGTGTAAAGATTGTACAGTAGTTCGAGGCAAAGCTGTGATTTTGTAATTCAGCAACATAAATAAAACTGACTGAATGTCTGTTGCCTCCGTACATATTAGTTTTTGATGCAACAATAAAAAAATCCTAATGTCATTACAATTTACACCAATCACCCACAACAGAAAAACTGCCTGCCTAATGTGTATGCTCACCCTGTGCTGCTAAAATCACTATGGGGAGGGATATGAGACTTCTGGGGGTGTGGTGTGTGGCGCTGGTACGTCATTAGTAGATCCTCTGGGTCCTAGTTAGAGGTATGAGGACTCCTTGGATTGTGTCATCCTGTGACTGCTCCATCAGATTCTAATCTTGGGCGTTTGAAGGATGCATCAACATGTTAAGTTCTTTGTCATGTTCCTCGTGCCAACCGTGAAAAGCAGTAGCTGCTTGAGAATGCTGGGGAAAGCCACTATTGTCATGAGTGGGTGGGCAGGTGGAATTCTTGGTCTGCAACAACAGTTATGTGAGTGGTACGTGTGACACTCACATGAATGTCATAATTGTAATGAGATGATTACTGTTGTTCTGTTTTGATGTTGTAGCTTATTCCTGTATTTTTTCACACATTACCTGGTAACTGATGGCTAAATGACTGCAGTTCACACTGTTAATAGTCTTCAATGAATGTTTCTGTCTTGCGTTCATTGTTAGAGACTCATGTTCACATTCGTAACAGGTTGAAATATGGGGGATGCTGCCATGAAAGAGTTTGGGGCGGCGGCTTCTTTCCTGAGAAAGTCAGATAAGGAGCGTCTGGAGGCCCAGACTCGCCCGTTTGACATGAAAAAAGAGTGCTTCGTTCCTGACCCTGAGATTGAGTATGTTAAAGCAACCGTTGTTAGCCGTGATGGTGACAAAGTCACTGCTGAAACTGAATTTGGAAAGGTGAATAGAGATCAGGTTCTGCACATGTGTCTACAAAGGACTTTGGTTCTGTTTTGGTTAACATGGCTGTAAACTATTTGATTTGTAGACCGTGACTGTAAAGGAGAGCGATGTGCACCCTCAGAACCCACCAAAATTTGATAAAATTGAAGACATGGCGATGTTCACCTTCCTCCATGAACCAGCTGTGCTGTTTAACCTCAAAGAGCGTTACGCAGCATGGATGATCTACGTGAGTATATATTGAAAGTGTCCCAAGTTCATCTGGACGTAACGTTCTCAGTGGGATAAACGTTTTGTCACTCATCCAAGTGACTTCTTCAGTCTCAGCTGACTGCAGGTTTCCTCGGCCTTATAAACAGTACATTTGCACAATGACTGAAACTACAGCAACTGAAGGAACAATGGGCTGGGAGGTCAGTTCCTTGAACATTAATATGCAAATTCTCATGACCGTTGATCAACAACTACTGATCAAGGCCCATTGATCAAGACTAAGACTCGTCTTTGATCAGTCAGCTGAGACATAAGAAATCACTTGGATGAGTGACGAAACGTTTCTCCCACTGAAAACGCTACGTCCCGATGAACAGAATCAGCCTCTTGGTATTTACTTACCTGGATGATTGAGCATGCATCAAGACATAATGAAAGTGTAATTAATGTAAAACCATAAATTGATAGTTACAGATCAAGCGGCATCCTCTTGGCTATGTAACAAATGATGTTATTACTCTGATAATTTTCCTTTAGACCTACTCTGGGTTGTTCTGTGTGACTGTCAATCCCTACAAGTGGCTGCCAGTCTACAACCAGGAGGTGGTCGTTGCCTACAGAGGAAAGAAGAGGAGTGAAGCTCCTCCTCATATCTTCTCCATCTCTGACAATGCCTACCAGTACATGCTGGCAGGTACAAAAATCCCTTTCAGTATTCATCTTGATTGACATTTTGTTTGGACATCATTGGATTTGCCCTGATTTTCTGATATTTTCTTGCTGACAGACAGAGAAAACCAGTCAATCCTTATTACGTAAGTAACTTTACCAACAAGGGTCTATTCAGCAGTTTAGAGTTATACTTCTTGGTCTTGAAATGTTTGTCTTTTGTCTACTCAGTGGAGAATCTGGAGCTGGAAAGACTGTCAACACTAAGCGTGTCATTCAGTACTTTGCCAGTATTGCTGCTGTCCCAGGTGCTGGGAAGAAAGATCCAGCTGCAGAGAAGAAGGTTTTCAAACATTTTCAATTTAATTGAATTTAATACATAGGTAGATGCTTTTCACAATCAAAATCCCACTTGGGAAATACACGTATATATTTAGCTTTGCACTTTAGATCATGTCTTTGATTTTTACATCAGGGAACCCTGGAGGATCAAATCATCCAGGCTAACCCTGCTCTAGAGGCCTTTGGCAATGCCAAGACCATCAGGAATGACAACTCTTCCAGATTTGTGAGTGTCTTTAGATTCTTCTTTTCCTATCATCTCCATCTTCTTCTTTTAGCTTTAGGGGTCACCACGGGGGAATATCTGCCTCAACTTCACTCTATCCCTAGCATACTCCTCTGTCACACCAACCCTGTGCATGGCTATATGATGATAAATGACAAAACCTAAGTGGAACTGAATAAACAAAACTAAAATAAGCTTTTTTCCACCTAACAGGGTAAATTCATCCGTATTCACTTTGACAACCGAGGAAAGCTGGCCTCTGCTGACATTGAAACTTGTAAGTAGCTGTGTTTATGTGGCAAATTTTATGGTAGACTTAACTATTACATGCAACTTATCTGTATACCAAATAACTGATTTCTCTTACAGACCTTCTAGAAAAGTCTCGTGTGACCTACCAGCTCAAAGCTGAGAGAGACTACCACATTTTCTACCAGATCCTCTCTCAGATAAAGCCTGAACTTCTGGGTACACAGTCATTAACATTAAGAACTATCACTATATGGAAAACAGATAGATATTTTGTAATTTTATATTTATCTATATCCTTAGATATGCTGCTCATCACCAACAACCCTTATGACTACGCCTTCATCTCCCAAGGAGAGACAACAGTAGCCTCTATCAATGATTCTGAAGAGCTGATGGCAACTGATGTGAGCTGAAGTCCTTCCAACTATGAGCCAGCTTTTAGAATGTCAGAAATGCATTTTTAATCATATAATTTTAATACTCAGGAAGCATTTGATGTTCTGGGCTTCACTCAAGAAGAGAAAAACAGCATGTACAAGCTGACTGGAGCTGTTATGCATCATGGTAACATGAAATTTAAGCAGAAGCAGCGAGAAGAGCAGGCAGAGGCAGACGGCACTGAAGGTGAGAGAAGACTTTTGACAAACTACAGTCAGTCAGGATCTCTGTGGGCACTGATGACTTTAATCAAAACTGCTATTTTGGCACAGATGCTGACAAAGCAGCTTATCTGATGGGCCTGAACTCTGCTGACCTCATCAAAGGTCTCTGTCACCCAAGAGTCAAAGTAGGAAATGAGTGGGTCACCAAAGGACAGAATGTCGCCCAGGTGAGATAATATGAAACTTTAGGGTAATTCCAAAATAATTCCCTAAGCTTGATCAAGGTGTATTTTTATGCATTTCCTTGTTAGGTGAACTATGCTATTGGTGCACTGTCAAAGGCAGTGTATGAGAGGATGTTTCTGTGGATGGTATTGAGAATCAACAACTCCCTGGACACCAAACAGCCTCGCCAGTATTTTATTGGCGTGCTTGACATTGCTGGATTTGAAATTTTTGATGTGAGTTTGGAAACATTAAATTCTTCTTATATGGTAGTCCTGGATGTAAAATACATTTTAAATCCTGATCATATTGTTGTCCATCTCACTTCAGTTCAACACCTTTGAGCAGCTGTGCATCAACTTCACCAACGAAAAACTGCAACAGTTTTTCAACCACCACATGTTTGTACTGGAGCAGGAAGAGTACAAGAAAGAGGGCATTGAATGGACTTTCATTGACTTTGGCATGGATCTGCAGGCCTGCATTGACCTGATTGAAAAGGTGAACTATTACTATTACTATTACTATTATTGCAAGACCAAGGAGCTGGTGGCTCAATGGAGCTCCAGTGGAGAGGGTGCAGTCCTTCAAGTATCTCGGTGTCCACATCTCCTCAGACCCCACATGGTCTGCCCACATTCAGGTCCAGTCGAAAAAGGCAGTGCGTGTACCATCTCCATCACATCCTGGTATGTGAACCAGGTATGTGTGTTAAGGATAGAAAAGCTCTTCAGAGAGTGATCCATACAGCAGAACGCTGCTGCAGGGATGCTCTCCCCTCCCTACAGGACATTTACACCAGGAGATGCTGGTCCAGAGCAGATCAGATATTGAAGGACCTGTCCCATCCCAGCAATAAACTGTTCAAACATCTGCAGTCAGGCAGAAGGACTCATTCTTACTACATTCTCATATCACACCTGATCCTTCTGGCTTCACTATGGCACAAGGCACTTTAACATCCCAATCACACAATGTACATTCTCAGATTTTGAACTGTAAATTTCCAGATTGCTTTATTCTATTTGATCTAATTTACTTAATGTATATAATT
>VOQK01015952.1:6009-17667 GCA_015052645.1 Benitochromis conjunctus
TCCCTTCCCTCTGCCTGGCAGCTGCATATTCAACATCCTTTGTCCACGATGTCTCCTCTGCACATGTCCAAACCATCTCAGCCTTGCATTTCTAACTTTGTCTCTAAACTGCTGAACCTTTTTAATCTTATTGATCATTGACAACAGCCTCCCTCATTATTTCTGGATTGCATGAGACAAAGTGAAAGATGAAAAGACTGGGACCATTACTGCCTGTACAGCTGTTATCTCACACACAGTTTTCAGATGCTGTTGTTTGTTTATACCGGGCACCTACACTGATGAAGGCACATCTGGATGTCCTATCAGACACAAATACCATGTAGTCTGATTTCATCAAACAATATGAAGAATTCAGCCTTAAAATCTCTTTGACAAATGGTGCCTTCACTCTCAGGACAGATGTGAGACCCCAGCCAGCGATGCTCTGCACATCTGGACTGGTCTGTGAGGATAGCAGTGCAGCACGAGGCCCTCTGTTTGTGTTTACTCTGGCATATTACTGGCAATGGGCAACGTTTGAGCTGCTTTCTCGTCACTGGTGTGTTAGTCTGACGTCACGCTCACAGACTGAGAGAGCTCGGAGTCAAACACATGGTGGCTGCTTGTTGGCAGTTATGAGCGTTCCTTTATTCTTTTCGCAAAAGAAATGTGATCCCAGTATTTCTCACACATTACGACTGCTTTACGATGGCAGAAATTATAATCACAACATTTTTTGGTGATTATTTAACTGAACTTTCAAAATGTCAGAGATTAGATTTAAGGAAAAATGCTATATGTTTCGTGTTGCTTGCCAGACAGGGCTCCTTACCTCACTCAACATTAGGACTCTTACAGTTAAACACATCCTTTAGTCTTAAGATGTTTATTGAAAGCTTGTTTCATTAATGCCTCTTCTGCGATTTGGCGGGGTTTTCAGCTGTCCCGTGAGCTTCCAGTCCTTCTGAAAAATATGACTATTGTCCAGCGAGATTCTTGCTTCCGCTGAGAAACAGACTCTTTTCTCTGTGGCCCAGGGCAGAGTGCCCCGATGATCCTTCCTCCCCTCCCATGTCAACAGCTGGGGGCGGAGAGCTGAGGCGAGGCTGCTGTCACGATGAGGGGCTTCGCTTTGAGTCACAGCAGAGCAGAGAGCCCCGGCAGGCGGGGAATCCAAGGCCAGTGACCTGTGGCGCTCCCTGCTTCTGAGTCTCGTAGCGTCTGTGAGAAAACCAGTGCACAGATGAATTTGTGACACAGTCAGATGACGGGGATAAGGGGGAGAGATGATGTCACAGTCTTTTTAGAATGAACTGCCTCGGTTTAGTGGAGATTTTAGTAAATGATAAAAAAATAGTTTAGCAGACACGTACTTTAAGGATCCTTTTGTAGTCTGAGCAACAAGTTCTCAGTGATTTGAATTTGACTACAAGGATGATGGCGACTCCGCGGTGTAGTAACTGCATGCAAATTTACATCCAGTGCACTAAAGCTTCACTGCTTTCATCCAATATATTTAAAAAGAAAAAGAGTTAAGAATCTCGGTCAGCTGGAGTTTGCGTGTTCTCCACATGCCTGTCTAGTTTCCCTTCCTCACACAGTCCATTAGCCCATATATAACTCTGATCATTAGTTTTTAGTCAGTCGTTGATCTTGGCTGTTATAAAAGCGTTTGCTTTATGTCCCATCGTCTTCATTGTTCAGACTTGACGCTTTTGAAGATGTTGTGTGATTTTAAACAGTTTTTTTATACAGTAAATGATCACAGGTCTTTTGTCATTTTATAGAACAGATGGCTAATTGAGAAATTAGCAAATTAAATGAAAGTAATCATCACTGATGGCCTTAAATGAATCACCGGCTCTGCTTCTTCAGCTGGTGTTTGATTGACATTCCTGATGCACACTATATGTTTTTAACTGAGAGGGAATTCATGTGTAAAAGACTCTGTCAGCACCTTGATTTTTAAAATATCTGCTCTTGCTGCTCCATCATGCATTAGTAAATCTTTCTAATTACAAGGTTTATTAAATTCTTAGTGGTATCAGAATCCTCTTAAACGCTCTGTGTCACGATGCATCCAGGCGTCGGGCCAGTCTTGGTTCGCGACTGTGACGGACCGTCTTTGTGTTTTGCGAGCTTGTGTTTTTACGTCTCCAGCTGCTGGAAGGGATTTCTCCGGCGTGGTCTTGTTGCTTCTGCTCTATTTCCGACTGACCTCCTTCCATCTTGAATCTGTGTCAGTGGCCTTTCTGCTCAGCCAAGAGTGCTCCTCCCAGAACGGTGACTCCCGGCCAGTCGAGGGTGGGGAACGCACCATTATTGTAAAGGGAAATAAACAAAAAAAACCCCACTTTTCTGCTAACCACCTGCTCTCCATCAGTTCCATTTACTAAGGCAGCCTTACATTATTATTAATTTACATTCTCTCTCATGTATCACATTGTATATTTATGCTCATGTGGAAACATGAAGTTCAGTTTAATGACTTCCCTGTGAGATTCGTACATTAGATCCTTTTCTGCCAGCTCCCCAGCTTTAATGTAAGTTGGCTCTGCTGCTCTAATTTTCAGCCTGTGTGCTTGATTCACATGTTGAGAAAGCTCAGTGACACTTGCTTTCAGCTTTTTTTTCACCGTCTTGTTAAGGGCAGCAGCTCTGCATGCTGCAGGTAATGAAAATGACAGTGGATTAAGTCAGCAGAGCGCAGTAGGGTGGATGCGTGTCTTAATCAGGGATTGCCCCACATTTCACCCGCTCAAAACCTCTACATCGAGGTGACACACCTGCAGGCTTAACATCCAAATGGTGTCATCAAAAAGAGATCTGATGATACACTGGGAAATATGGCTTTGTAATTGCATCGTCGCTGCCCTCCTGTTGAGAATGTGCAGCGCTATTAGCTGGAGAGGCTTTTATCTTTTTAAAATGAGACCAGATGAAGAGCTCTTGCAGGCTCCAAAGCATCAGGAGGGCAGCCGCAGGAAGGTGGATTATTAAAGGAGAAACATGTCTCTGCAAACACAAAGGCAGCAGATAAACACATCTGTAAGACAGAGCTCAGGAGACCGATTGCTTTTGCAGTGCTTGCCGGTGACCTGAGATCACCTTTTTTGTTTTATTGAAGAAAAGCTCGAGGTTGTTTTATAATCACAGACGGAGCTAGATTTTGTTGTCCTTGTGGAATTAAAAGTTTTAGTCTTAAATTCAAAGTTAAACGATTCTGATGGAGGTCTCTTTGTGTTAAAAGAGAGACCAGTTCAGACCATTCAGTGAATATAAAGATGGGCAACTTGTAAAAGCTGATGATGCCTTCTCACACTGGGAGTTGGACAGCAGTGTTAGTGTGAGAGGTGGAGACGCAGTATAAACCAAATACGAGCACACAGTCGTTGAAGTTGACGCAGCGTTGGTGCCATGGTGGATAAGCTACGAATGACGATCTGCGAAAAGGATGAGGTCATACTTTTGAACTTGACTGATTGCTTAAGTTCATATTTAGTAAAGAAAGAAAGAGGGGAGGATTATGTGTCAATCACCTGCCTATTAGCTGGTGACACTGAGGGTGTGGTTTCACAGACAGACCTGCCTCTTGCTCGTCACATATTGAGTCAAAGGAAAATGTGAATATTTCACCAACTGAACTGTGCGTCAGAGCCACCTGAGATGGTACAGACCTCCATAGTAATACTGAATCTCATTAGCTATATATTAAAAAGGATAAATATAGGTTCTGATTCTCGTTTTCGCTTCTTATTTTTAGGCTAAAATGTGCCCACAATTCTCCTTTGATAGTAAAGGCTGCCAACCCCTCTTGCGTTTCTAGGTTAGGCTATTTCTGCGGTCTGAATCCTGAAAGTTAATTGATGATTTGTGTAAATGGAAATTAATCCCTGGTGAAACGTATTTGTGATGCAGAGATGATGTCACCCCTTTTGTGCCTTTTGTGTTGAAGGAGGCCACTCGTCTGTCCCCCTCATTTCATTTTAATGAAAAGCAAGACGTTTCACACACTGTGCACACAAAGAGCCGTGAAAAGCGGGGCGCTGGATACCGAACGCTGTGCTAATCTGCTTCTGACGGACATCCTGAGAGATTACAAAGGCCCGGAGCCGCTTGCACGGCCAGGAGAGACCAAGAGCAAAGACAGTTTATCAAGTGCAATGAAATCTAATAGCCCGACCTCACAGCTGCTCGGTTCCTCTCGATTCGTGTTCAGATCAGCCGTCCGGTGTTTCCACAGGTTGAGCATGCTGCGCTGCAGACATTGAATCAGCACTGAGGCAGCTAAATGATGGATGAGTTGTAGTAAATTGGCATTAGTATTCCTTGTGCAACCCATGGCAAAAGCAATGACTAATGTGGGCCAGGAGAGATGGAAAACAAGAGCTGGGCCAGTGAGCACAGTATCACACGCACACTGAGCAGCTTTTTATGATGATAATCCCAGCCTTTGGTCTTACTTCACAGTGTGGGTCAACAGAACCTCTCACAACTTGGCATTTGTTTTTCCCAACAGATTGGATTATGGTAATGGGTGGCGGACATCTGATGTTTATTCTTTATGGCTGCAGACATCAGATGTCTCGTACAATTTTCAAGAGAAAATCCACTTTTCCCCTGATACGCAGGAGAAGGGATCCAATTTGCCCAGAGACAGTCCGAATCATGTGTTTCGTTCAACTTTTGGCAAAGAGAAAAACCATGGCAGGAAACATCCAAAAAAATAAGGAAAACAGTGAAAACTTATGTAACCTCTGTCACTAGCAATACAGAAACATGCCCTTGTTTCATCTACCCACCTTCAGCGCTTCCTGGGCTTCAGTGTGACTCAGCGCTGTTTGAAATGGACTATAACTCTGAGTTAATATAAATAATCTGGATAACGTTCCTGTTGGATTAATCACACTGTAAATTCCAGCTGTCGGATGTGCTGCAGCGCGGTCCGGCGTGATTTGTCAAAAGAGCGGTGTGGCTTTTTTCTTCCTCTCTGTTCTCACCCTTCTCTTTCTTCTTCTTCTTCTTTTTTTTTGTTGCTTTCACTTCACATTAAAGGAATTAATGGTGTCGTTTGCTTTCTGTCCAGGAGTGAGGTGAGAGGATTAGCATCACTTTCGGGTGTCTGTTAAAGCTCAAAGTACGTAAGTGTGCCTAGCAGGCAGTTAGCATAAAAACATGCCGCTTTTGTGAGAAGAAACAAAGCAAATCCATTTACTTTCAACTTTGAAGCTTAAAGGCTAACACAACCATTGCCTTTATTTCAGCTATAAACAGTTAGTGGGTCGTCTTATTTTGGGTTATTCGAAATTCGACATCTGCTCGGTTCAAGAAACGGCAGTTACGCGGCAGCTAAATGAAGTTCCTACACGGCAGCATCTGGACAAATTAAGCAAATTAAATATGCCCTAATTAAATGCTGAAATGCTAAACTTTGTGGACCTTTTGTAATAACTGGATCTGGTTAACTTTAAGCTAAGCAGCCAGTTTAAGCTGTTTTCTAGGATGTGCTCAGAAATCAAATGTATTTAAAACCAACTAGCTGGGTGCTGGTTTAGCTTACCGGGTTGAGAAGGCAACCTATATCCCATAAGAGAAATGTAGAGGAATGGGTTTGGATCCGCTCTGAGGCTATATGCTGTATATCATCCCACTGGTCTTTCTCCCAGTTTTTCTGTCTTCTTTTCACTGTCCAGTAACAATAAATGGTAAAAATATATTTAAAAAAAATAAATAACTGGACAGACTGAAAAGTAAAAAGCTTGACACGGGATGATTCAGTTTGTTTAAAATGTGGACAACAGCTCACATTTTTAGATCATCTTTGATTAATTAGATTTAAAAAAGAAAAAACAGCTTCTGAGGCTTTGTGGAGGAGAAAAGAACAAATGTTTCGGGAGTTCCCTTAGCAGCTGGAAAACATGAGTTCAATCAATGCTAAACTACCACTTTGATTTGAATACACAAAGTCTGTAATAAGGTTGTTTTGCTTTCCAGTGATTCATTCAAATCAGGTTAAGCACTTTTGAATGTGATGATTCTGTTTCCACAAACCAGAAGATTTTACACTTATTGAACAATTTACAGCAATTTACCCGAGTTTTTAAATGATTCATTTATCAAAGGAAAAAAGCTATCCAAACCTACCTGGCTCTGTGTTTAAAAACTAATTGGCCCCCAGTCCTAATTACTGGTTGTGCCACCCTTGGCAGCAAGAACTGTAATCAAGTGATAACTGGCAAAGAGTTTTTCACAACATTGTTGAGAAATTTTGGCCCAGACTTCTTTGCAGACTTGTATAATTTGGCGACATTTAAGGGTTTTAAAGCATAAACGACCTTTAAGGGCACGGCAAAGCATTTGAATCTGATTTGCTTTCGAACTTTGCAGCGATTGGGCCACTTGAAAGCCTTGATTTTGTATTGAGGCTTTAAGAGGTGGACTTGCACGAATGGATGGCCAGACATTGTCCTTCAGGATTTTGTGGTAGAGAGGAGAATTCATGGTTCCATCAATTATGACAAATTGTTCAGATCCTCACGTAGCAAAGCAACCCTGGACATTACACTACCACCACCATGTTTGACCTTTTTATGAAAAGCTGTGTCTGTTTTATTCCAAACAGGGTGCAAAATGTTTTTCTCATCAGTTCACAGAATATTTTCATGAAAGATTTTTTTTTTCTTGGTGCTCCTTTTTAAAATGCTCCCGCTCATGATTGCGCAATACAGAAAAATGACATTTGGATTATAAAAATCTGATCTGCTTTGCCATCCAAAATTGATCTCTTAATGACAGATAATCAGAAATGCCCAACATCCTCAGTGTGTGGCGGCAGACCTGCTTCGATCTCGTGGCCTGTCGCGCGTCAGCGGTGTTTTTGATATGCTATTTTTTTTTCTTTAAAAAACTTGCCCTCCAGTGGAAATCAGCAGCATGTGAGGAGCTGTCCTCTGGTTTTGGCATTGAGCTTATGGTTCTGCGTCATTTGTCAGCAGACTCACAGAAAGCAGACATGATAACCCATATTAGGTAGATTTTTACCACCGCATTCTTTACACATAAAATAAGCTTCACACAGATTTTAACAGAGGTTTAATAGGACAGATAGAAAGATGTGACTGGAGAGCTTTCCCTGGCTCCCCTGATGAGCAGGCTGCATGGAAAGCCTCCCTGGCTGGGTGGCTTCCAGGTATGCGAACATCAGCTCACAGCTATATAGGATAATGTTATCGACTGTGGTGGGAATTTCATCGGTGCAGCTGTGGCTGTTTATCGCTACCTGAGGAACGAAAAGTGACTGCACGTCCAACACAAATACGAAGCCGTTACCCCGACAGTGTGAAAAGTAGATGCAGGAGGAATTCGCTGGACTGAGATTTGCAATGCTGAATCACACGTGTACAAGCATCTGTTTTTGATTTGTTCCATCCTTCTCACTCCCTGCCTCATCCTCTCCCCTTTTCTTCCCCTTTCCGTCCTCCCTTGCCTTCCCATGTGTGCGGGGGCAGACTTCTGGTCACGCCTGGACCAGAACAGGGTCTGGGGACGGGTCAGGAAGTGCGTCAGTTTGCTGAAATATTGAAAGCAGGTTCAGCATAAAGGGCAAAACGCTGGGGAGACGATGTGTGTGTGAGGATGTTGCTGAGCCTTCTGTTATGACACCTAGCTCTGTTTCACAACGTAAATCTCTTAAATATCTTCCAGCATTAATAAAACTTCAGTCCACCTAGGAGTAAAGGGAGACGATGGATTTTTCCATTTTGCACTCCAGCAAAACGGCTGTCACTGAAGAAACGCACTCTCAAATCCTCAAAGTGAAGATTTGTAGTTTAGTTTTTATATCATTATGAATTTAGTGGCTTTGTGTAGATCAGTTGGTTCATTTTCTGGCTGATTAACCTGCAATTATTGTTTTTGTTTTTCTGTTTGTAAGATTTAGACCAAGCTGCTGTTTGGTCTCACACCTACAGTTTGTTTACTCTGTTCCAAATCAGTTAATGAGTTTGTAAACTTGCATTTTTTTTCCCCTTGATTTGTTTTTTTTTCACACAGAGAAAAATCCAACTGTACTCCTAGTGAACCAAAATGCGTCGCTATACACCACGTGAGAATTTTCAGTCCGCTTATGTGTGTCTGGGGCGGGAACAACTAAAGTAAATGTAGGAAGATGATGCTGTGATCTGAATGAATGTTCATTTCATGGCTAGTTGATAGTTAATCTCAGCACACCTGTAGCACACCTAGATTTTGGTGTGGCTAATTTGGTCTGCGCCCCAGTGGGATTACTGCTTTCACATTTGTACAAACGATCTGCACCAAGGAGGAACACAAACCAGAGTTCGATTTAAGTGAACTAAACACTTCAGTGTGTGAAAACACTCTAAATCACATATATCATGAAATAGGAGCTGGGGTAGTGGTGGGTTGCAAAGCAGCTTGCAAATGCACAGCTTAAAATTTGACTTTTTCCTTTCTTTTCAGCTCATCTCTAATCATGGTCTCAGTTTTCCTGCCATCGGCATTAATGTACTGACAGCTATCAAAAAGTTGTGCTTTTTCTCTGACTCCTGTCAGATTTATTGGCGTCAGGCGACCTACTAACCATGACTTTGTTGCAGAATTTGTTGTATTACCCACCTAATCTCCAGTCACTAAACCACCAACTGTGCCACATTATTTCACTGCCCTTTACCAAACCAGCAGCACAGGCAGTACTTTGCATTCCACTTAACTCATTTTTCATTGTTTTCTCACTGTTTTCCCTGTTTGTTTGCGGCTCTCCTCGGAGAGTTGGGTTTGCTGAAGAGGCCAATGAACTGTGACTCAGCTTCATTTTTTTTTTCTCCCCATTTTCTCACAAAACTGTGTAATTCTGCTCTTTTCTTTCCGCGCTCTGAGTCTGGCAGAGCTGGCAATGCTGCGATTCTCCGGGGGGGGCGTTTTCAGTGCCTTGTTTCTGCATTGTTAACTGAGCGCAGACAGCTGTCCCACCACGCTGCACTTCGCTGAATTCTCATCTTTGTCTTTGCATACTGGTTGCCGCTGTTGGATTGTGGGTCTGTGTGACTTTTCCACATCTGAATAGCAGAGCAACAGAAACCCTGTACCCTCCCTGGCTTCGCCTATGCTTCCTTGCTGGCAATGTCACGGTCTGGTTAAGTCACTTCTGATGGTCACAGGAGTCACCTCAACTTTCAGGTTCATGGGCAGGGTTAGGTTAAGAGGGTCGAGAGTGATGTAAGGGGCATGTTGCTGACACGGTGCATAGGAAACACCTGGGGGAAACCTCGCAGGAAGTGACAGCTCTCCTATTTTCTTTGACTGTCTGTCAATAAGCTGAACTGATTCTTTTTTTTTTTTTGTGGATTTCTGGATTAAAACTAAGACATCAGACAGTCTAGTTAAAGCCTGTTCAGCCTGAAAAGGATGTGAGCATAAGCCATATCGAAGCTGCCATTTCTGTAAGCACCATCTCTCAAGCTTCTAGACAGGAAGGAGCTGAATGCTTCACACGTCTGGTATGTCTTTCTAGTGGAAGCCAAGCTGCATGTTTAACCCACAAAAATGCCGGGAAGACTCCCAGCTCAGCCCCGTCACAGTCGGACACATCACGCCTGTGTAGGGATTTTCACTAGGGGGATTTCAGCTATTTCACCAAAATGTCAGGGTGTTGCACTGTAGGTTTGGCTTTCTGTGAGCTATTCTGTGTCGGTATTTCACTCCAACAGCCTGGTATGCTGCCTAGAAAAAGGCTGAGAGAAGCAGCACATCTGTAGGCTTTATTGTCTTCCTCCCTTCAATGGAACATTGTCCAGGGCGGGTCTCACAACTCAGGCCCCTCTGTGTGTGCGTGTGTGTGTTGTCTTTCTTTAGTCTCCTGCATCCTAAATACCTTCATTGACATTTTTGTGTGTTGCAGTCATGTGGGACCACCCTGCGTTAGTATAAACCTACGCTGCCATCCCAGACCTCACGTATCCTGACCTTTTTTTGGCCCGTTCCTCCTTCCCAGACGCTTGCACAATACTCTTGTGATGTCACATATATCCTCTTGAATCCTGTGTAATAATAAACAGTCAATCCGAGGCTGTCCATTTCCCCTTTATGATGCACAGGAAGAACTTGCAGACCGTACTTAGACCAGCTCCTGTAATAGGGGAGGAGTTCTACTGAAAGGGTTAATCTGTGTCACATTTCCCACTACGTGACCATTGCCATTTCCCCCTTGGGCTGTGGTGGCCTAATTGTATGACCCCCTTCTCACCTTCAGAGCTGAAGGGGGATGTATGTAGCAGGCGCTGCATTGTGCATGGTGGCTAAACCCAGCTGGTTTGTTAAAAAGCTAATTGCCGCCACTTTTTTCTAATTGTGCAGTGCACTTTTAAACCTGCAGTGCACTTAATCTTCATCTCAGCAAGGTTTCAGCTGAATACAAGAAAATGATGTTGGCCTCCATTCAAAGAAGAAGGGGTTAAGTCAGCCGATTTAGCAGCTGATCAGAGTGTTTCCACCAGTTCAGTCTAGACTTAAACCAACCATTTCCCACCAGGTTTCCAGAGGTTGATTTATGCCAGGTATTGTGGTTGCTTGACCATCACCAATGATAATGAATATATTGGTCAATATTAGAACCTCAGCACAGTTATTAATTCATTTAAAACTGAAGCAGTATATGAACTTAAAAATTTATCTTTCTGCAGAAGCTTTTCTTGAACTTTAAATAAAAGCTGAGGATGCCAGTGGATAAAGGGTTGCCTGGTACATATTTAGGCATGGAGATTCTGCTGTTTGCTTCAGTTTAATAAGCAGAATTGATCCCAGAAAAAATGATGAATTGTTTTACTTTGTGACAGAAGGATAGCAGAAAGAGTGAAAACAATGGTTTACAAGATGCTACTATTTAGTTTGGAGATGGTGGCTCTAACAAAAAGACAGGAGACAGGTTGATTGGTTTGGACATGTGCAGAGGATGGATAGTGGATATACTCAGCAAAGGAAGTTGAATTTAGAGCTGCCAGGAAGGAGGAAAAGAGGAAAAACACAGAGAAGATTCACGGATGTAGTGACGAAGGACATGCCGAGGGCTGGTGTGACAGGGGAGGATGCTAGACATGCAGATGATCCACTGTGGTGAGCAGTAAAAATCCCATTTATGTCTTCAATTTTTGTGATACATGTTCTACATGGGACTTTTAAAGTGAGTGTGGTATTTAACCAGAGACCCAAATCTTTATAGTTTGAATATAGACATGGGTGTGAACTTTCATGAAAGGTAGACTGTAGAGTTGCAATTGCCAGATTAAGCTAAGAACTGCTGGCTAAACATGATATGGTTATTACAGCCTGCTTTTGTCATGTAGTTTAATCCTTGTGAAGGAATAGTGAACTGTTCTCCATCACATTTAGTTTATTATTATTATTATTTTTTTATATTTAGGGATCACCGGATCACGGCTTCAGAAGACCAGAAAGATAATGTGGTGTGTTAATTTCTTTGTGACATTTGCTGAAGTGTGTTTGCAGGCTGTTGCATCACATTCACTCTGGTCTGCGATGTGCAGCGGTGGTTTTGCTCTCACACTTGTGTTTTATCCATTATAGCACTGAGAGTGAAACCTGCATTGTTGTGCGCTCATGTATTGCGAGCAAAATGGGAGTGCATTGTTTATGAAATCC
>VOQK01015956.1:4829-20244 GCA_015052645.1 Benitochromis conjunctus
AACAACATATCTGTGTAGCTGGGGGAAAGGATGAGCCGCATCACCGCGCGCCTGTGTTTCCCAGCACAGCTGACAGCGCTGACGGGTGTTTACAGGGCTGGCTTGCATCTCGCAGGCGCTCATAATGTTTCGGATCTTTTTAATGACATAACTTTAAACTCAAACGCCTCTCTTTATGCGCTAATTGCCTCTCGGATGCGACGGCTTTCTTTTCTTTCTTTTTTTTGTAGGCGATTGCTCGCTTCCCTTGCACTGACTGATGCTGAGGAATGTGCAGCAGCAATAATATAAATATAATGCTTATCTGTTTATTTACCCAAGACTCGTGTTTGTCAGTGCACTAATCCTGTGAGCTATTGCTCTGCTGCAGACTGAAGGACATAGGAGGAGAAGGAGGAGGGGGGGGACGACAAAAAGAGAATAAATCGCTGACAGAGGCGTGTTGTGTCCTAAGTTGAGATACGGGACGCGGCGGAATGGTTTTATGGTCCCCGCTATGGTTGTCACACAGGCCGTGGTGTTATGTAACAAGAAGCCTACGCTGTTTGAATACGGGCCCTCACACACGGCCTGTCTGTGCATGGCATTTAGGCACAGGATCGCAAGCACATCATCCGCACATGAGCTAAACAGGGCCGCAGAAAATGCGTAAATAGCCCTTTTAAAATCCACAGCGTACCTTTGCCCCCCCACCCACCCACCCACTCCCAACTGCTTGATCCTATTTTTTTTTCCTGCATTTTTATCCTCTGGATGAGAAGGGAACCACAGGGAGAGACGCATGCATGCGCGCCCACGGACATGTCTACAGCCCCGTAATGAGTGACTTGAATGCTCGCTGTTTGTGGCCAGTTGTCCGGTTTAAAATGCCCCTTAGGAATAGTCGGTCACCCCCTTCTCACCCCCCGCCTGCCTTTCCTAGAGCCAGTGGGGAGGGTGGGCGGAGAGTACAGCCAGGCATCATGCAAACACAAGCGGCTGGCAGCTCCGCGACGTTTGCAAATGGGCATGAGCTGGTCGACCTTGTGCAGGGGAGCGAGGGACGCAGCCGGGGAGGTGGAGGTGGGAGGAGAGGGTAGGGGAAGTGTGTGTGTGTGTGTGTGTGTGTGTGTGTGTGTGTGTGTGTGTGTGTGTGTGTGTGTGTGTGTGTGTGAGAGAGAGAGAAGGGTGGTGAAGTGGTGTTGGTGGTTCTCCTTGAATATTGTCAATACGCTGCCAGGGAGGAGGGATAGGCTACAGCTCGGACAGATACGTGCCAGAGAAGGCGCATGCAGGCAGCAGGATATAGCGAGGAAAATCTATTTTTGCTTCAACAACACATCATGCCTCTCTTCGGTGAAAATACCGGCTGAGGAGGAGGAGGCGGCGGGTGCAGCAGCAGTAAAAGCGGCTGTGCGTTTCCTGCGTTATTCGTTCGGCTCTGCACTACGGGGCTGAGGGTATCTGGCAGACAGACGTTTTATAATTCAATAAGGGACTTTAACAGTGCTTACAGTGAATGATTACAACGCCAAACTGTTATTGTGTATATTTTCCATGACATGAGAGCCCTAATAGTGATATCACAACAGGTAGAAACATAATACATTTGACCAGTCAGCATAAATTCCCAATTTAATTCCACAGACATGCCCATTTTAAAAGAGTTCTGCACGTCCTAATCCATGTTCCTATTCTTGGACTCCACTAGAGCAGCTCTGCATGATTCGAAGTGAACCTTTATGTATCATATACTGAAGTTCAATCACTGTCTGTAAAAACTGGCCACCCTCTGTTTAAACCAGCCGTCCTATAATTAATTAAAGCCAGCATGAGTTATTAAACAAGCTATTATCTTATATGCAGTATAGCACAATGCAGTAGTGAGTAGTGAAATTAATGATTTTCTACTTTAGGCATTTGAGATTGAAACAAGCAAACAAAAATAGCAGACAAAAGTGAACTTTTATTAACAGTAATTTGAAAGGGAAGTTGCTGGGCCCACTTCAAGCTTCACAATATTAAACTTGAACTCTGCTAGAGTAGCTTTGCATAAATCAAAGCAGTTTGAAAATAATCCTCGTCTATCTCCTTGGCCTTTGTGCAGTCTCTCGGTTCATTCTCTGTCTGAGACAAGTTGTTATAGCTCATTTCTTCTGTTGGAACATATGTGTGCCTGACATGACCATATTACGAATGTCTGCTGTTGCTGACACCATACAGAGCCAAGAGTAGAAAAAAATGTCTGAAACATTACTTTCAAGCTCGAGCTTTTTGCCTGTCAGGGGTTGATCATAGATTTGCTGGCCTCATTATTTGAAACTTGCTTTGTCAGGTCATTGTTAGGCCATTTGGGGTTAATGTTAAGGCTAAATTCTGGTTAACGTCCAGCCTTTTTTTGGGGGGGGATTATTTGATCATTTGAAACACCCAAAAGAAAAAGCTTTGAATAGAAAAACTGTAATACTAAAATATATAATACTGGATTGACAATTTAACATCTTCTAGTTTGTGAAAATGTATGTGTTTAGCAGATGGTCGAAACAAAACCCAACCCTAACAGGTTGCAGATTACCGGGTATATGTTAAGAGATTATCATGTTATATTACAGTATACGTATATAGTACCAATCAAAAGTTTGGTCATAGTCATATTGAAGTATTTCTTTATTGTTCATCATTCATCCACACTTTATAATAAAAGTAAACAATCATGAAAACAAAATAACATTTCAGCTGTCGGTGACCTACAGCAGGTTGAGCTTTCGTCACCGAACTGAACCAGGAAATTGTGCCTTTAGCCAAATATATGTACTTCGGTTCAAGCTTACTTTGCTGCCAAATTATTGTTCGGGATAAATCATTAACAGCCCAGCGAGAGGAAAGCAAAACCCCAAATACTTAAACACTTTCACTGCCAGAGGATTGTTTTGAACTTACCAAAGACTCAGGATAATGTTAGATTTTTAATACTGTCGCATGACTGTCGCATGACTAAATATTATCAAATTAAATTAGAAGAGAAAAAAACGTTTCTTCTAAACTGCACGGCATTAAGAGATATGTAATATTCGGGATCTGAAACCACATAAAGTAAACATACATAGAAGTCTTTAAAGGTTAATAAAACGGAGTGTACGATTTGCTTGTCGTGTTAGATGGAGAGTAGACATTTTCAGGAAAAGCATAACTCCATAAGTTTAATTTAATTCATTTTGGATATTCACAGAAAATACCTACTTTGAAATTTTATCCAGCCAGATGACTGGAATTACATGTATGCACGTGAAATGCTGTGTGTGAGTTATGTACAACTAAAGGGGAAATATAGGTGAGCAACTTCTGATTTAATCCTGCCATGCCCCAGATCCTGTCATGCTGTATATGCTGCTCCTCTCTTGACAGTGTCCTGTTGTCCGGCTGCGTTTATCTCCATTTTTCACTCGTCTGTTTATCATTGATTGTGATTATCAGCAGAGCTTGAAGGAGCCTTTCTGCTTCTTCAAGCCCACCTGACTTCAAATTGCTGTGTTTATACCAGAGGGTGTTTTTTTTTTGGTGGTCTTTTTGTGTGGGGGGTCAAACGGTGCACGTTCTGGTTCACCTTAAAAAACCCACACCTACATGCTATTTTGGGCCCCCTCCTCCTGCTCTGAATCCATTTTCAGACTATATCAAGTGTGTCTGGTTTTTCAGGAAATTAGATTTATGTGCATTTTGCTCTCAGTATGATGCATTTTATTTCCTGTCAATTTGCGCATGGAGAAGCTTTTTTTCCCCTAACAAGCTATTAAAAGAGCTAAACGTGTGTCAGAAGAGTTTATTAGTATGACTATTAGCATCAATGACAGGCTGCAAAAGGCAGCTCCATTACTGTGACTACCTCGTGTGTCTCACCTGATTACTTAAAAATGTTTTTTTTTTTCTTTTGCTTCACCTTTTCCTGTTTGTCATCGTACAATCTTCTGTGTGTGTTTGTTTTTTTTCCTTTAGACCCAACAGGAGCTGTGGAGATAGGCCTGGCAGCAGAGACTGGTCATCTTATTAATCTCGGTCTCTGATCACTGGCTCAGGCACAAACATCTGGAGCTTTGTGCGCCATTTAACCCCCATCCAGTTACTCCCACCCTGTGGCCCTGCAGTGTGGCTCCTAAAAACACCTCCTTGCATCTTCATAATTTTGTCCACAGGGATAAATGAGTGAACCGGCTGCAAGGGAAAGGGCTGGGACATGTACCAGAACCCCAACAGGTACACGAACAACTCCTCTACTCCAAGCGAGTCGAGGAGTAAAACTATGTTTTTGTCCTCCACTGTGGTATCAGTGCTGTGGCTCTTATCTGAACTGTTCCTGTACTGAATGTTTTTCCTCTCTGCTCACACAGAATGTCCTGGTTCAGTGGTTTCCTAGTTGCCAGAGTGGACGACCGCAAGACTGCGTGGGGGGAGCGCAATGGCAAGAAGTCCAAACGGAAGGGAGGCTCATCTCTCTGCAACCCGCGTTACATGAGCTGTCTGCGGGACCCTGATGCTATGGAGCCCCCTTCCGGAGCCCCCCTCCATCAGCACCACCGCGGAGGGGGGGCAGGGGCTATGGGAGGTGGGGGAAACTTCGGCGTCCGTTGCGGATGGCAGGAGGACCACTATGGCAAAAGGGGAGGGGCTCCGGGCGAAGGTGTGGGGTTGAAATCGGTTGACCTGGGCTTTGAGGACGGGGAGTTAAAAGGGAGGAAAGGGGGATGTAATGGAGGAAGCAGCGACATGGGCGATGAAGGTCCCAACGGCGCAGCGGGGGTGGTGACGGCTGCGGACTGCTGGCTCAGGGTAGTACGAGTATTCCAGTCGAAAAAATTCCAGTCCCGTAAACTGGAGCGTCTATACCAGCGTTACTTCTTTAGGCTGAACCAGAGCTCCTTGACCATGCTAATGGGGGTACTTGTGATCGTGTGCGGCATCATGCTGACCTTCCACTGTGTCCACGCCGCCCCTCACGTGGCCTATTCTTCTGCCCTTTCAGTGGCGATGGCGCTCTTTATGGCTCTAATGGTGGTGTGCAACCGCAATGGCTTCCACCAGGACTACATGTGGATGGTCAGTTACCTGGTGATCGGAGTCTTAGTGTCCGTACAGGTTTTTGGGGTGCTCATGGTGGCACCCAGGAGTGCTTCGGAAGGCATCTGGTGGTCCGTGTTCTTCATCTACATCATCTACACTCTGCTGCCTGTGAGGATGAGGGCGGCGGTACTGAGTGGAGCAGTGCTGTCCATCATACACGTGGTCACCACCTGGCAGATCAACCAGGAAGACAAGTTCCTCTGGAAACAGGTAAAAGGCCTGATGTCTGAATGTTCTGTGGTTTCTTTGCTTTTCATGTGAAGCGACACGGATAGCGAACAGGTGTTGCTTTTTTTTCGTTCTGTGGTTTTGTGTCCATACACATTTGCTTGGCAAGTGAAAGATCGCTGGTTCAGTTGCGGTGACCCCCGTGACAAGGGAACAGCTCCTTCTTCTCTTCCCATTCTGTGGTTATTGATTTGTTATCCTGCTGTTTTTCAGATTAATAAAGTTCACGATCAAGTTCATACTCTCATATCCTCTTAAAACACACAGGCCCTTGGGTGGGTCACTCATTATAAATGACTTAGAGTGTAGCTAAGCGTTGGTTGAATCAATATGCCGAGGTCTCCAGCAAAGTTTTTAACCCTCAACCTGAATAATAAATAAAATTCTGCCATTTTTCCACATTTAAATAGTATTCAAATGGCCAGATCCATTTTAAGCAGAGCGCCACCACAAAACAGGAACCCAAATGTGGTTTTCCCCCTGTTAATGGCCAATATTGGCCTCTCACAGGTGTATTGGTAGTGGTGAGATTAAAGCTGTTTTACAGAACGTGTTTCAGAAAAAAGGCGCTTGGGTTCATTTAGTAATGATAACAAAGCAGCGCCCTCTCTGCTCTTTATGATGTTCATCTCTGTTTGCAGCACACGCATCACAGTATCCCGACTGCGACCGAGCAGACGGTGGTGCAAAAACAGGCGGCGTTTTCATATTGAGAAAACGCCGCAAAACCAACACTTTCAGATCGTGTTGGTTTTTGGACTTTGCATTTTGCGCCACATTAGCTTTTTAGTTGCCACCATGTTAGTTTTTTCGATTCCAGAAGTTACCATTTTGGATGAGCGGATGGAGTGCTATGTTTCAGATTATTCCGTTTAATGCTCCTAAAACCACAAACATGGTTGAGAGGTCCAACTGCAGTCTGTGACTTCAGTTAGCAGAAGTGGGAGCCTAGCAAACACCTGCTGGTTATAGCTGCCTTTTTCACCACACCTGCCAGTCAAAGCGGCCACACCCCTAACGCCACGAGGAGCCAACAAACTATAGAGGCTAAAAGTCATCGTAGTTTTGATGCTCTGAAGCGTAGCATTTAACATGGGAGTCTATAAGGATTTACTCAGCTTTGGAGCCAGAGCCTCAAGTGGCACATAGAGGAACTGCAGTTTTTGGGACTTAATTGTTGGCTTTATTTCTACAGCCCTGAAAGTTGCTGCTTTATATAGCCAAACCATACTGACTGATATATGATGATAAAAAAAAAGTCCCTCAGTATTTAGCAACAACAGCAGGAACGGCAGTTAGTTGCTTACTTTGTAATAAAACTGCATAACAGCAGAATAGTACTTTCTTACTTTTGTTCTTTTGACATGTCAAAGAAACACAGTGTTAAGCCAAGCTTTTATCCCCATGTTTATTCTTCTTTAGTAAAAAGCAGAATAAATGCAGCACTAAGGTTTCAGCGTTATGCAAGAGAAGCATAAGAGCAGTCAGATTGATTTAGCGGGTATTTATATTAAAACTGCATTCTGGTAGAACAGCTGTAAACGCTTTGAAAGCTGTAACGTCCTAATAGCAATCTGTCAAATGTCACATTTGCAAAACAGTCCGTATTTACACATCCAGGAGTCAACAAGCAAAGTTGGAATTCATTGGAAGCGGCCTTCCTGATAATTTGATGATCCAGTCTTTGTTCAGGTATACTTGGTGCCTTTCTGTGTGACGTTTGCATTTTCACCCCGGGCGTCTGGGTATTCTGGCTTTCCACAGTCCAAAGACATGCATGTTTGGTTCACCGGTGGTAAACCGAACTGGCTGTCGGTGTGGATGTGAGTATGAATGGTAATCTGTATTTCTGTGCTTGATTTTGGAGTTTACGGTGTACTTTCGGTGTTACACACACACACACACGCACATAAATATATATATATACACACTGAGCCTTATTGCAGTGTGATAGGAATTTTATGTACTCTTTAGATAAAAATATTTATTCACAACAGCTACATTCAGGTTCAAACTGTTTTGGGTTAAATAAAAAAGGAAACAATTAGGTTTTGAATATGTAAGCAAAATGAAACTTTGGATGTATAGTGATGAACTGTCACTGTAGATGGACTGAACTTGACTCGGTCATATCCCCGACTGCATCTAAAACATTGACATCATGCTGTTGATGTGGCGGCTAGCGTGTGAACTGTAAATGGCTCTGCTGGGTTTTGTCACCACATTGTATGTGCGTATTTACATGTACTTTGGGGCTTATGGGTCTCGCTGTACAGTGTGTTGTTTGTGCGTCATGCCAAGGACCTAGGGGCTCACTGAAGGTCAGTGGGCTGAATGAACCGCCCCAGCTGGACGGCTGTATGTGTGCTGTTGTGTGACAGTGGGAGAATACCATGATATAAAGCAGTATCACTCAGGTCTCTGTGCTCTCACACAAGGGACATTTTGTACTTTTCTCTCAGGGTGGGGGGACGGGGGTGAGGCCGAAAGAGGGTGGGGGGGCAGTATGGTGGCTGTTTGGCCTCTGTAGTGTCTTAGCTGTTTTACAGCTGTCTTCTCCTCTGGGAAAAGTTATGCAAAACAAAATAGGAAGGCCATTACTAAGAAACAATAGCGGGGATATTAGGCTTAATCATAACTAATTGTCATTGTAATGCATTTAATAAAACATCCTTTTAGTTGTTTGTCCCATTATACAAACTATATTCTGAGAAAATAATCCAAATTAGTCACTTACACACCGACTACTGTGTTCTAATATTGTGATTGTTTATTATGAATTAATTAACGTAGCACAGGAGTAGATTAAGGATTCGTGGGAACTCTGTAATTACAGTGTGCTCTGTCACACCAGGCACGATATATCATAGCGTAATCCATCACATGTTCTAACATTGTTTGCCATCGTTACGTGAATGAAAGTCATGAGATCGCTGCAGCCCAGCTATGCTGTTAATTCCTAAGGTCGCTTGTGTACTGTGTGACCAGCTAATTCAGTGTCATCAATCACTGCTTCACGCTTGCCTGCAACTATTTCCTCTTTCTCCCATAACTCATTAACCGGCTTTCTGTTTGGATGGATAAGTAAGGTGATTGGTGCAGGCGATTGGAAAACTGGGCATGACGAATGATGTACATGCAGATAGTGTTTTTGTTTTGTTTTTTTTTTAGGGTGGAGAGTTTGTTAGACTCTAGATGTCTTATTACACTTCCCTTATTTTCTGTCAAAATGAAGCTAATTAACCTGCATCACTTAAATTGTGTTGGTTTTATTGTATGTTACGGGAGGGTTGCTGGATTATGGTAAAAATCCTAATCACAATTATTTTGGGCAACACCATTATTTAACACAGTTACTCATAGATTGTGCAAGCATAGTTGATATGCTACGCTAAAAAAAAAAACAACTTACTTGTCATGCTTTAAAAATCAATGGATGCCAAAATTATCATTGAAATTTAAACAATGACATTAATTGAGCAGCTCCACATCAAACCCTAGTTTCATTTGCTTCTTGCAGAAATCATTTAAAGCCATAATCAAATCGAAGAGAAACGATAAGCTGAAACCACAGAGAACGTTGTTAATCAATAAAGAGTAATAAAGTTTGGGGAAATTGTTGCTGTTATTATTCCTGCATAGATTAGTATTTATAGAAATCAGATATTACACTGTATACTCAGGTAGACTGAAATCTTGGCGAGAGACGGGATACACCCTGGACAGTTGAGACTGCTGGAACGACTGATGACCCTGTTTTATGCCTGATTTAGACTAGATTTAGACATCTACATCATAACTTACGACGTAACCAGAAACCTGTTTTAACCCTACAACGTAACCTTCCACATAACCCCTCTGAGAAATGTAAGTGCACATTGAGTTGATGCAGTCTGCAACTTGGAAGGTTACGGCAAAGAGTTAAAAGGGGCCTCTGGTTACAGTGTAAGGTACGACTTAGATTTCCCGCAGAAGAAGAAATCAGGCGTAAGTCAGAAAACTTTCAGGATTGTGATTTAGTCTGAACGGGTTAAAACTGAGACTCTTAGTAAAAGATGGTATTTGGTTCCTGATTACGTCTTACGTTTACAAATCGGCAGTGAATGACTTGATTTTATTGTCCTGATTTTCTTGAGTGAAAGTAAAACTGGCTGCTTGCTTATTTTCCAAGGGGTCAATATGGCACATTCATCTCCGATGCCCTTTCTGACCCACGCTCCCATTTATCCAGGGTTGGAACCAACACTGAGCGAACACTAGCTTGTGACCCCCCACCCCCACCCCTAGGCTGGGTTTGTGTCTCCTCCTTGTCATGAATGGTCAGTGTGTTAACCACCAAAGTAAATGGGCTTTTTTCACAGTCTACTCATCTTGGAAAATTAGTTCTGTAGGAAATAAGAGTTTATGACGCCTTTTGTTCAGCAAGATAATCTTTAAAAATTAACAATACCTTGATGGCTTTTGAAGTATAAATGCAATAAATGGACTTCAGTGTCACTATGAGTCTCATAGTCACTAAATCCCCATGTGGGATGTGATGAATGTCTCCAAAGTCATCTTCAGACTCTTTTAGCTGCTCGTTGGCTTTGAAATTCACAAGTGGCATATTTAGTACAGATTCTGTGCTGTAAAACAAAATGAAAGTGTTTCAAGCTTTTGTGAAGTCTTATTGTCCATATTGGATCTGATAGCACCACTGGATGCTCAGGAAAAATGTGTATTTCCCAGCTGGTTGGCATTGTTTCCTGGAGGTTGCTGGATTTTGCTGCACGAAATCTAATGATTGGTGTGGTTAACAACAGATTGCCACGGTTGCATGTAGTTTTTCAAGGGTTGCCAAGGATTGCACAGCTTGAAAAAGTTCAACGCAAACCAGAAATGGAGAAGGTCTTCCATATTTTTCATGACTAGTGGTTGTCAGATGATCATGGACCGGTCTCCTCACCTGGAGGCGTTATTCACTTGAACCACGATTGTCCAAAATTATTGACAAGTTAACATCACGTGGTTAGTAACAAAGTGTCCATAAAACCTCAATAGCAAGCGTCTAAACGAAAACGGACAGAAAAAAACCTTCACGAGGCAAAAATACTAAATAATTTGTGGGTTTGAAGACAAATTTCTGCAGCATTCTACTCAAAGACTCCAATAAAATCTGTTAAGAGCTATTGCATGAAAAACGAAGGCACAAAAAGATTCATGGTTTTGCTGTAGTGATGTGGCAAACTGAACAGTTTTAGGTGAAAAGCTAAATTAGCTTGTCTGTCTTTATAGCATATATATAAAATTACCATTACCATGACCTGATAAGCAGGATAGATCATCATCAGAAGAAGAAGAAGAAGCTGCTTTTGGCTCATAAGGGGTCACCATTCGGGGTAGCTCCACCCCGGATGCCCTCCCTGACACAACCCTAAAGCGATCTGTGTCTCCTCTCAGAAACAAAGTGTAAACTACTGCACTATGGAGCCACTATAATATGCCCTTGTCAAAATAAAATAAACTTTAATAAGGTTACAGTGTATTTCTGCATCAAAGAGAGTATTAGGACGTGTGTTCTGTTCACGATTGCTTTTTTTGTACATTTATCCGACATGTTCAGACCAGCTAAGACTCTTGGAGACATCTTATAAGTGTGTAGTCGCTGTATGTGGGTTGCTTCTTGTTCAACCCATGAAATTTCTGTTCCTCGAACCTTTCAAAACACACGGAGACCATGTGGTTGTTTCCTATTGCTCTTGGATTTGGTTTGGTAGGTGTGTTTTTACAGCTGTAGAATCGAGGATCATCTCTTGATTCACCGCGAGTGTCTTTCCGCACAGCCTCGCACTGTAAACCACAAAATGTGGCGGTTCGATCGACCTTGTTGTATAAGCCTTACGAAACAAACACTAACAGTTGGTTCGTGTTCGCCCTGTTACATGAGTTGCGTGAGCTTCACTCTGCCGTTTTTGTGTCACGATGTCTGTGATCCTCAAACTGCCTCAGCTGAAATCAATTAGCTGTAACTGTACAGTACGTACACATGTCCCCTGTCAACTTACACACACACACACACACACACACACACACCACACACGCGCGCGCGCTTTTTTATGGTTTACGCCTTCCCTTCTCCCCTCTATTGAATGTTGTCAGAATTGCTGCTCTTTGTTTTTCTTTGGGAAACATAACATCACAAAACAATGGTCCTGCCTGCCTGCTTGCCTGTGTGTGGGTGTCTATTTCTGCGTCCATACTGACATGTGCTTGTCCATCTTCATGCTCTGTGTTAAATTAGAAACATGCAGCACGCACGCTTGAATTCGCACGCTTTATTTTGCACCCTCGGTCTTCTTTTTGTCACACAATCTTCTCACGCTCGCACCTTTCGCACAGCAGAGTTGTTTGCTTTACGGCCACTAACAATGGCCAGCATTGTCGTGGAGATGTTGTTGACACAAGTGCCGTGAGAGGTCAAAGACTGGTTCCTAAAAATACCTGGCCTTTGGCGTTTCTGCTAACTGTTGCGTCACATGGAACAGTCTTATCAGAGCCTGCGTCAGAGCAACGGGCAGGTCACTCTATCCCCCTTTTCTGTGGATACACATGGGCCTGCTCTTTCACATGCCCTGAAACACACTAGCCTCACTAGGGTAGAGGTTTCTAACGCTGTATAGTCACAGATATCTCAACCATTCCTTTATATTTTAAAGTTGTGTGTAAATGAATGGGTATTCGAGTTTTGGCCACAGAAGAGATGGCAGGTTAAGAAAGAGCACAGAGGGACTACGAGGACCCTGATTCAATTGGTTACACCGGCTTCCTTGTCTAGCTCTTATTAAATAAGTATTTTGTATTCGTTAGATAAGATTAGAGTATGCAAACCCCCTGGGGTTTCACGTCAAACTTTCCAAAAGGCTGTTTACTCAATTTTTTAATTTCCATGAGGTTACACAGAGAATAGATACATTTCCATCAGAGCAAACCTCACATAGACCGTATCAGCTGTTTACAGTTTCAGCATCTCCCGGTGCTGGAGTAACCCCGGTGCTGCATCATGCATCAGGGCGAGGGGCGGGGGCGCTTGGATATTAGTGGAAGAAGCGCCAGCCTGCGATGGCCACCTGTGCAAAGCCGCAGCTATAGAATAAGGGAAAGAGGAACGGTGCAGAATCTGATATTCTCCACACGTAGTCCTTCCACAGCCTCCTTGATAAATAATTTGTGTGTTTAACTCGGCAGCAGCATTTTAACGAGGGAACCTGTCACATGTACGCTATGCTCACAACCAGGATGGGACGCGCACAGAAAACACACAGTGAAGAGAATTTGGAGGGAAATTTATTTTTTACTGTGGAAAATGATAACGTATAGTTATTTAGTGCTTAATATGGCACCGTTCCACAGGTCCATTTTGTGTCGGACAAAGACTGAGTTTTTGTAGTTTTGCTACTGTAGACCAAATCAAATAATCAATATGTGACAGAAATGTAGACTTTCAGCTTTAATTTCTGGACTTTTATTAACATTTTGAATTAATTGTTTAGGAATTACAACCGTTTTTATACACAGTCACCTATTTTGAGTGGCTCAAAAGTAGTTGGACATTTGTTTGATAAGGAGTTTCCTGGTCAGGTGAGGGGTTGACCATAAAAATATTTCAAATTGTTGAATTTGCATTTTATAGATTTTTACTGTAATTTTAATTATGATTCAAAAAGAGATTCCAGTGCAAGTCAGGGAAGCCATTATTAGGCTTAAATAGCAAAAAAAAACTGATAAGAGAGATTGGATATTTGGGAGTGGCCAAATCAACAATCATTCTTAAAAAGAGGAGACGCAGTGGTACAGCCATACAGTAGCTCATTTGTTATGTTGGTGCTGAAGGCTAGTGCAGGTGCCTGGGTTTGAGTGTTCCCCTGACCATTCCCCACACTTTCACCCTGCTTTTCTATCAACTCGCTTATTCCTATAATAAAAGCTTGATCCCCCTCAAAAAAGCTCAGTTCAGCAAGACCAAAAGACCTAACAAGATGACAGAATTCTTTCCTTGGTTAAGAAAAGCAGCTTCACAACATCTAACCAAGTCAAAAACACTCTCAGAGAGGTAAGCTTGTCATTGTCAAGGTCTACAGTCAAAAGACAGCTTTACAACTGTAAATACAGAGGGCTTACAAGAAGGTGCCAACCACTAGCTACACCCAGCAAATATGAAGGCCAGAGTAGGCTTTACCAGAAAACATCAAAAAAAGCTTGCACAGTTTTGGACAGGTGAAAGTAAGATTCACTTGTAAATGGGAACGGAAAAGTATGGACAGGGAGAGAAACGGGTCATGACCCAAAACATACCACATTACCTGTCAAACATGGTAGAAGCAGTTTTATAGCATGGACCGCTGATAGAAGCAGCTGGATGAATTGTGAAATGTCCAGGGCTATATTCTCTGCTCAGATTCAGACAAGTGAGCTTCTGCTTCACAATGGATTTGAATAATGATTCAAAATGTACTGCAAAAGCAATATAGAGTTTCTCAATGCAAAGAAATGGGATATCCTTCAATGGCTAAGTCAGTCACCTGAGCTCAGCCCAATAGAGCACACTTTTCAGTTATTGAATACAAAACTGAACGCAGCAAAACCCGCAAACAGGCAGAAACTGAAGGCAGCTGCAAAAAAGCTACTGTATAGCAGAACACTCAATAGAACCGTCATTTGATAGTATCCTTGGATTCTAGGCTTCAAGCTTCAAGAAGATTTTCATCCAGTAATTAAAAACAATCCTTAATTTGATTTATGCTAGATTGCCCAGTTAATTTTGAGGCTCTGAAAATGATAGACTGTGTATACAAATGCAAAAATGTTGGAATTAAAGCTAAAAGTCTGCCGTTAAACCATTTAAAAGTCCTCTCTTGTGCTGGACAGACACAAAGATTGTGTGTTCAGGCCTAACTGTACCTAGTAGTAGTTATAAAATTCTAGTTGTTTTTTTTTTCTTTGTTATTTCTGTGGGGGGTAACATTTACACAATAATTTAAGAATAATTTACCAGTACTCCACGCTACTAATCCAATACGATTTATTGCATTTTTAAGATAAAGCCACTGTGGTCAAAGCTCAAGATGTGAGCACATTTCATAGCTGCGTGCATTAACTTAACTACGCACATACACACATGCACATGGATGCTCACACATGTAACACCACCAACACCACCCAGTATGCCAATCTGTGGACCAGTAAGAGTGCAGGGGAAGGAGTTAGCATCACTTCTGAGACTGATGGGGAATAAACAGCATCACTAAGTGTCTCCCTCAGTGCTCGTGTTGAGTTGGTCCAGTGTTGCCATGGAAACAACTACGACTCAAGCAGCCAAGACCCAGTTTGGTAACCGTTGCCTCAAGTGAAGATGGGAAAAAAAACCCATTTCAGAAATCAGGTCAAAATTGATTTCTGCCATTTACCTCTCCTTCTGAGAATCAGAAAGCTCAGGGTAGGGGGAACGGAGGGGGGAGATGCTGTTGGAGGGGGTCTGTGCTTTCTAGACACGATGCTGTTTGGCTCGGATAGATTTGTGCTTTGTTTTTCCTCCCCCCTGCTGTCGAACTGAGACAGTCCGTAATTAAACATGGCGATGACAGGGAAGAGGTCATATGAGCGGAGGTGGTGGGGAGTAGGGAGGGAGGGATACACAGGATGTTGTTTGCCAGTTGTCTGGTTCAGAGAAGCTTATCTCTGGTCAGCTTGCTATGACTGTGCATCTTTGTAACCCCACTGCTGTGGAAACAGCAAGTGTGTTTTAGGCCTTAAAGACAAACAGCTTTTAAGGAAAGTTCACTTGCTTGAATTGTCGGGCTTGTGGGGTTCTGTTATTTAAACAGATTTCTTTTCTGGGTGCAGATAATTGGTTTTATTGCTAATTACATCTCCTGTACATTCCTCCAATACTGATGTAACTCCTCTACAAGGCTTCTTGTTTTATCACAGCAGTTATTCCTCAGTCTGTCGGGCCATGCGTCCTTG
This sequence comes from Benitochromis conjunctus, assembly GCA_015052645.1. Taxonomy (NCBI): domain Eukaryota; kingdom Metazoa; phylum Chordata; class Actinopteri; order Cichliformes; family Cichlidae; genus Benitochromis; species Benitochromis conjunctus. The sequence continues at coordinate 20,154 of VOQK01015956.1, forward strand.
CAGGGGGTCCAGAAAACTTTGTGTGAAACGGGTCTTGATTTTCTTCGTATGCAGATTTTGTTGCCATTTAAATAAATAAAAAAAGGTTTTT